>PVLC010000934.1:120860-167494 GCA_004027655.1 Graphiurus murinus | reverse complement strand
CCTCCTCTTTTTGTACTGGGGATTGAACCCAGGGGCATTCTGCCCCAGACCTTTTTTTTATTCTTTGTTTTGAAAAGGGTCTCACTAAGTTGCTGAGAGTTTCACTGCATTGCCGAGGCTATCCTCAAACATGCAATCCTTCTGTCTCAATCTTCCAAATACTAAGATTACAGGGATGCATCACCACACCCAGCCTGAAAAGCACTTTTAACAAGGAAGGAAGCAAAGAAGGAAGGAAGGAAGGCTTCTCACCACCATTTCTTGGATTTTGATCTATTTTGTCTGCCATTCATTCGATGGACTAGCACTAACTGTTACATATTTTCACTCAGACTATAAAGATATATTTAATATATTCAAATAGACATTTTTAAAATAAGAAAACTGACACCCTCTGGTTGTAAAGTTGAACACTCAACTCTACCACTTCTGAATGGACTCAGTAGACTCCAATAGGACCCTGGCTTGATGCTGCCTTGGCTCTATAAAAATGCTTTTCCCTTAGACCTCACTCAGGAGAAGAGATAGAGAAGCTGCTCATAGGTTAATGCCATAGAACAAGCAAATTGGCTGTCGGGAAGAGGGTTCCCCAAGGGCTTTAGAATTCTTTTCAAGGGGGTCGAGGAGCAGAGTTTTCAGTCTCCAAAAACTGTCTCATTTCACATAATATTTTCCTCTTCATTTAAACCCTCATTTCTTTTCAAAGGAAATTTAATTTAAACAATGTGTTTTCATAATTAAATAAAGAACTCAACAATACAAACACCAACATTCTCATCTGAAAGTAAATCTTTCCTGGCTTCTAAGACTGCCAGGAAATTTTTAAAAGAACTGTAGCAGCTTAAAGCTAAGTTTTCACAGAGCCAGAGTGAGAAAATTAACCGGGAATTTATCATCAGAACATGCTGCGTGGAGTCGTGGTGGGGGAAACTCACTTCCCTCATCCTCATCCATTCTAAGTACATGTGTATATTAAGCAGTGTCATTTCTGAGAAAACTCAGAAGTTTCAGCCATTCTTCATCCATGGTGAGTCCACAGAACAGTACACCACATTTACTAAAGAAGAGCCGCCCGCTGTTCTGTAAATCCCAACACGCAGTAAATGCCACATGAAAAATATTCTGGGAGCTTCTGCGACGTTAGTTCATCACCAGCGATGCTTTATCCCAGCCACTGACAACCAAAACATTTGCTTAAGGATTTTTCTCTAGGAAAAATGTGAAATTTTAAATGGAAACACAAGACAGGATGAGGATGCTTAGAGATAATTGAAAAGCAATGAAGAACATCTCCATGGTAAAGGGCTGAATAACTTCCTGGGAGAAAACCAGACAAATGACCTCCAGTGCACCAGGAAATACTTGATTGCTTTCTGGATTATGGCAACACTGAATGGAGATGGTGTCACTTGCTATACTCTCAACCAAGGACAATGAATACACACTTGGTTCCAATTACATATAAGAATCTAATGCATCTACCAAGACAAACCCTGCCATCCATGAGGCAGAAGGAAACTCAGAGGGAGAGAGGAGAGAGCAGAGGCCACTAAGGGCTCTTGTTGTATTTTTTGAAAATACAGTTCTCTTCTGATACTGCTTAGATGGCTGAGTCCTCTGATCCAGATAAGGCAGCATTGTTTCCCATCCCAACACATAATACCACCACCATTTTATTTATCTCAATAGTCAAGATTTAAGACACTGCTAATGATGTCGAAAATTTCCTCATACACTTATTGGCCATTTGTATTTCTTCCTCTGTGAAGTGTCAATTTAGTTCACTTGTCCATTTTTTTAATTGGGTTATTTGTTTTCTTAGTGGTGAGTTTCTTGAGTTCTCTGTATATTCTGGGTATTAGTCCTCTATTGGAGGAGTAGTTTGCAAAATTTTTCTCCCACTCTGTGGGCTCTCCGTTGAGGTTCTTGATAGCTTCCTTTGTTGCACAGAAGCTCTTCAGTTTAATGCAATCCCACATATTGATTTTCCTTTGAATTTCTTATGCCTTTGGGGTCTTGTTGAGAAAGTTTTTGCCTGTGCCTATGTAGTTGCAAGGTCTCTGGTCTGATTTCCAGGTTCTTGATCCATCTTGAATTGACTCCTGTGCAGGGTGAGAAAGTGGACTTTATGTCCATTTTTCTGCATATGGTTAAGCAGTTTTGCCAACACCGTTTGTTGAAGAGGCTACCTTTTTTCCAGTGTATGTTTTTGTCTCCTTTGTCAAAAATCAATTGGCCATAAGTGTGCGGATTTGTTTCTGAGTCTTCTAGTCTGCTCCATTGGTCTATGTGTCTGTTTTTAAGCCAATACCATACTGTTTTTATTACTGTGACTTTGTAGTATTGTTTGAAGTCAGGTATTGCAACATCCATTCCAACAAGAGCAATAATAATTCATGGCGTGTATGGAGCACTTACTGTATTATCTCATCGAATCCTCACAAGCAAACCTCCTAAAATAAACACAAGTATCATCACCCCTAACCTCTTCAGGTGAGAAAACTAGCCAAAGAGATTTTGAGCAATTTGCCCAAGGTCATCTTGCTATCAAGTAGAAGAGCTAAGATTCAGACCCAGGCAGTTTGCTTGCACAGTCTGTGGGTGTACTCAGCAAGTTGGCAGGCTTCTCAGGGTCTACCACTCAGCAAGAGCCTGTCTCTTTGTATCATTCACAAGATATTCTGAGGCTCAGAGAATGCCCACATGGTGGCAGGCTTACTTTAGAGGTAGGGTAGTCTCCAGTCTTGAGTCTAGAGCTTGCCTTCTGCCCCCAGCATAGAAGACCCTAGAGCCCAACAAAGCAGCCATGCCTAGGAGCAGAGTCACAAGAGGGTTCCTTCCTAGAAGGATAGGAAGCTGGAACCATTTGTAAAAAGAAGCCCCACATTCTCTCCTGGACCCCATAGACCAGGACGTTATCTCCTTCTCACACAGCTTTCAGCAAAACTCAATTTTAGAGTCAGTATAAACTAGCAATGCTTTTATGGGAAAGTCAAATGGAAGAATTATTTCAGGCATTAATTAAAAGATAAGTGGAAAAATCAAACATGAAAGTGAAGACATGTTGTAAAATCGTTCATCAGAAAAGTATTTTAAACATTGTAAATATTTGCACTTTGAACACCCAAAACATATGCATAACTTTGTCCCAAGGGGAGTAATAAAAATTTTCAAGTTTTCAGAGGCTGTAAAAAAAAGCATGGATATTGTTTTCCATGTGCTATTTATTGGGCAGGGCCCAGGAATTATCTGACAAACCCAAAGTGAACCATATTTTTTTCTCAGTGAATTACCATGACCTGTCCTTATTTCTTGTCTAAACTCTGCTCCTGCCCAGTTAGCACACTCAGTGCCTTCTTTTCATCCATCAGGTGCCAAACCAGGCAATGCACTAGGGGCTGAGGATACAAGGACCTGCCTTCATGGAGCCTGCATTCCAGTGGGCAAGGCCGACTTTAGACAAGTGGACAATCTGGACTATGGGTAACAGTCTGAGGGAAATCCACAGGAGCATGCAATAGACAATATCAGGGCAAAGGCTGTTTCAGGATGGATGGCTAAGGATGGTTACCCTGAGAGCTAGAGACAAGAAAGCATTCCTGAGCAAAGCCAAGAGAAGATCAATCCAGGCAAATGGGAACAGAGCATGAACAAGTTCTGAAGTGGGCATGAGCTTGGCATTCTTGAGGAATAGAAACTCCGTAATTGGAACACAGTGAATGAAGAAAAGAATGAAATGAGATTCAATGGAGTTGCTATAACTTGGTCTGAAATGTCCCCCAAAGGCCCCTGTAGTAAAGACTTGGTCCCTTGCTTGGAGCTATTGGGAGACAGTGGAAAATTTAAGAGGCAGGCCTAGTGGGGAAGATCCTTAGGTCATTGGGTGTGTGTCCTCAAAGGGGATAGTGGGACCCCAGTGCCTGTCTCTCCCTCCCCTGCCCACCCCTCTCTGCCATCCTGGCCACAAGGTAAGCAGGTTTGGCTCCACTGGACACTGTTTGCCATGATGTGCTGTGTTTAGGCCCCAGAGGCCTACAAACAATATATTTACCCAATTATGAACTGGAAATTTCCAAACTATGAATCAAAATGAACCTTTTCATAAGTTCATTATCTCATGTACTCATTATAGTAACAGAAAGCTAAGCTAATTAACACAGGAGTATTAGGGAAAAAGCCAGACTAGAACCCTCTTAGTAAGGAGTTTCCTTTTTACTTCTTACTTCTCTTCAGTACTACAATAAGTCTGTGAAGGGTGCAAGAGAATTTAACTTGCTTTTTTTTTTTTTTTTGCGGTACTGGGTATGGAACCCAGGGGCATTCTACCTCCGAGCTACACCCGAAGCCTATTTTTTTTTTTATTCTTTATTTTTGAAACAGGGTCTCACTAAGTTGTGGAGGACCTCACTAAGTAGCTGAGGCTGGCCATGAACCCAGATTCTCCCATTGCAGT
Organism: Graphiurus murinus; assembly: GCA_004027655.1. Classification (NCBI taxonomy): domain Eukaryota; kingdom Metazoa; phylum Chordata; class Mammalia; order Rodentia; family Gliridae; genus Graphiurus; species Graphiurus murinus. The sequence goes on along the minus strand of PVLC010000934.1, from coordinate 163,041 downwards.
CTCCCAAGTACTGGGATTACAAGCATGTGTCACCACATCCGGTTTAACTTGCATTTTTAAAACATCACCCCAGTTACTTTATGAAGAACGGGTTATAGGGGGAGACTCAGAAACCAAGAAATGAATCAAGATACTTGTGCAATAATACAGATGAGAAGAGATGGAGGCGTAGGTCCAGAATCAGCAGGAGAGACTGAGTGTAGAGAAGTACCTAATTTGAATGACCAAAACTCCCTAACTTACTGATTGTGAGGAAGTGATGGTAAAGGAGGAGACAAGGACAACCCAGGTTTGGGACTTGAACAGACTGTGGAGCCATTTGTTTAGATGGGTGGGGTAGGAGCAAGGCTGAGGAACAAGCAGGTGTTGTGCTACATGTGATAGAAGAAATTCCTCTGGCATAGACCTGGAGCTGTGAAAGATACAAGGGGAAGCACCTTGACCCATGCCTATAATCATAATACTTGGGAGGCTGAGACAGGAGGATCGCAGGTTTGAGGTCAGCCCTCAGAAACTTAGCAAGATCTCATTTCAAAACAAAAAATTTTAAAAAGCTAGGTGTGTATCTAAGAGATAGAATGTCCCTAGGTTTAATCCCTAGTACAATAATAATAACAACAACAACAATAATAATAATAATAAAAAAGGCTGAGGATGCAGCTTAGAGATTGAATGCCTCTGGGTGTGATTCCCAGTATCAAAAAAAAAAGATAAAATACAAGTGGATATATAAGACTGGATTTCAAGGGCAAGTTCAAGTCTAAAGAAAAAGGCATAGGAATTGTGAACATATAGATGATATTTAATTAAAACTATGAAGCTGGATGAGGTCAGTGGGGGGGCTGATTTTACAGAGAAGCTTTAAGTGCCTATAACATTCGCATATTAAAAAAGAAAAGAAAGCGCCCAAAAGGGAACAGAAAGGAGTAACCCAGGAGGCAGGGACTAAACCAGGAGAGCAAGAGGTTCCAAAAGCCAAGAGAGAGAAGTTCTATAAAGAGGGATAAAAATAATTAACTTTCTTAAAATCTGCTAAGAGTTTTAAATGAGGACTGAGAAGTGTCCATTGCATTTGATAACTCTGGCAAGAGCAGTTTCAGAAAAAGGAGGGGATGAAAACTAGAAGCCTTATTGCCTAGGAGACAATATAAAGTTGAAATGGAAATTGTAGAAACTCCTTCAATCCATCTGAGCTGCTATGACAGAAATTCATCTCACAGTTCTGGAGGCTAGGAAGCTCAAGATCAGGGGACCGCAGGGTCACGGACTGGTAAGGACCTGCTGTCACACATGGCACCCTCTTGCTTTATCCTCACATGGTAGAAGGGGCGAGGCAACTCTCTGGTGCTTCTTCTTTTTTTTTTTTTTTTTTTCGGTACTGGGGATTGAACTCAGGGGCATTCTACCTCTGAGCTACACCCCTAGCCCTATTTTTTATTCTTTATTTTGAAACCGGGTCTCGCTAAGTTGTGGAGTGCCTCACTAGGTACCTGAGGCTGGCCTCGAACCCGGATCCTCCGGTCTCAGCCTCCCAAATGCTGAGATTACAAGCATGCGCCACCATGCCCAACTTCTGGTGCTTCTTTTAAAGAGCACTAATCTCACTCAAGAGGGCTCTGCCTCCATGAAAGAATCCCCTCCTAGAGGCCCCACCTCCCAATGCCCAGTGCCATCACACTGGTAATTAGATTTCAATACATGGATTTAGGAGGTGCATAAACATTGAGGCCACAGCAACAACTCCTTGGAATGGAAACTGGTTGTTAGGGGTGGAATAGAAGATACAGGAGGTGTGAGAGTTCAAAAATATTTCATTCTTCTTTCCTTATCTTTCTTTTTTCTGTACATATTTGTTTGTTTAGTAAGAGACCTACTAGAACATGTTCATATGCAACAGGAATAGCCAAGAAATGGGGAAGAAGTTGAAGATACAGGAGATACAGGTGGCCTTTGTGGAACTTTGCTCAATTATTTGTGTTCTTCTCTATCTATCTATCTATCTATCTATCTATCTATCTATCTATCTATAGAGACCTGCCGGAGCAGAGGTAAGTGGAGCCATTGCTTGGAACAGAGCCACATCTCCTGCTGCAGAGAGGGAAAGTTAAGACAATGTGCCAGAGATGATATGGCATAGCCAGAGGTGGGAAGAGGGGTCAAGTGCATTCTTTCAGACACCATCTTCTGAGTAAAGTATGAAGCTAGGTCTGTTGCTGCCACAAGGCTGGAGGAGAGGTGGGAGAAATTTGAGGAGAGAGAAAAAGGTGTGAGACTCTTATTTTAGGAAGAAGTTATTCTAGCGAAATAGAAATTACTAAGACATTGGTAAAATTGTCAAGTACCATTGAGTATTCGTTGCTATCTGCTGCCATCAATTTTAGAGGAAATGTGTCTTGACCAGTTGAATGATACTCCATCAACATGTAGTTGCTTAAATGCAGAGGTGGAAAATGAGAACAGATGAGCTCAACTGGAGTTTGGGATTTGCCAAGTTAGTAGAGAGGAGGGAGAGAAGGGCAAGGAATATGAGGTCAGCAAGGAAGCCACTATAATAATAGACCCCAAACTTGAAGCGGGAGAAGGAGGGAAATGAACAGAAAGTGAGAGTGAAAATACCTGGGGTCAATGGATCAGAGATCAAAATGAAGTTGAAGAAATAATGCTATCAAGGAAACTAAACTAAGTGAACACAAAAGATAGAAAGTGGTGATGTCTTAGTCCTATCTCTGCTTCTATAACAGAATACCATAGACTAGGTAAACTAGAAATAATAGGAGTTTATTTGGCTTATGGTCTGGATGCTCAGAAGTCCAGGATCGAGGGATTGCATCTGGTGGGGGCCGTCATGCTGTCATCCCATGGTGGAAGGCAGAAGAGCAAATGAATGTATGAGACAGAGATAAAATCAGGTTGAATCATCCTATTTATCAGTATACCACTGGATAACTAAGCCATTTTCATGATAATATCATTAATCGCCTCTTAAAGATCCCAACTCTTAACACCATCCGAACGACAGTTAAATTCCCACATGAGTTTTGGAGAGATCTGTCTACTATCAAACCATAGTAGATAGTTACAATTGAGGTTTTGGTAATGGTTACAACTGGTTATAAATGTTGTCAGTGGTGATGGTATAAATATGAGAAGTAAGGTCAGAGGAGAGAGGTCAAAGGCTTACCTTCATCCCTCCAGAGTCTCGGGTTTATCCCTCCAGGATTAACTCTTGTCCCAAAGAAATAGGATTTATTTACTGCCAGTACTTTGAGCCTTATAATTCACAGCAACTTTCAACATGTGTCACCTCATTTCAATTCCTCCGTGACTCTCGGAGGTATTGGTCATATATGCAGGTAAAGTTATGGCAGCTTTAAAGGATTCTATGTCTCGTCCAAGATTATATGGAACTGAAATTTGAAACTGAGTCCTATTTCAAACCCAACTCTTTTTCTATTGTCCTATAGTTTCTTGAACTTAGGTGGAAAGTACTGCTATTTCAAGTAGTCGTTACTTGTGATTTTTTACCCTTCAACTTTCCATGACTTCCAGAGCAGAGGCCAACCACCAGGAACATCCACTAGATATTCATTTGTTATTCAGAAACTATTTTACTTTGCATAAGGTACTGTGACTATAGGCTAGGTTCTCTCTGCTTCATGCATAAGAGAAAGAAGTTACTACATCAATGACACTAGAAAACCAGGTACATGTGAAATGGATGCTTTTCTTTTAGGACTGATATGGAGCTATCCTGCTCCCCAGAGCCCCCAGTCCTCTCAGAGGCTTCTTTCCAGGTATACACCTTAGGGAGGCACCACCAACATGCATTTCACAGGGCATCCTGGCCTGGCTAGGGGCCAGGGGAGAGGGATTAGAGCTTTTGTCCATTACAAGATTCCATTGTGAAGGTCAGAGAAAATCTGGAACTTGAGTTTTTCCCATTATGTGAGATTTACTGCCTACTCATAATATTTGAGTAATTAATCAGCTTTTGTGAAATTTTTTTTACAGAAATTCTATTATCCCATTGCTGCCCCAAACCTACTCTCTCAAGCTTATCACCACTTTTTCTCCAAACAAATCCCATGCTTTGCTACAATTAGTCTCCTTGATACTCTATAACCATGCTATATCTATTCTCGCTTCCTCCCCCTTTTTCCATGTGTTCTCTCCATCAAGAATGTTCTCTTCTTCCACTCCTTGCCCAAATGTGTGAAACCTTCTTGGCTACCTCTATCCATAGCAGGAGCTATTAGCACCTACAAACCACAGTGCCAGTATCACTTAGGATGTTTGGTATTTACTGCCTTGATTAAGAGCTAATTTTTTTCTCTCATTCTTTATAGTGGTTGCTCCACTATTTTGCAGTTGGCAACTTTTTTTCCTTTCTCCTAAATACCACTCTCAACTGATCTAGTATCAAGTCCTATTGATTTAGGCTCCTTAACATGTCTTGTACTTATATGCCTTTTACCATGGTCTCTTCCACCTATCTTGACTTCCACCTGGATAAGACTAACATCCCAACTGAGTTCTCTGCCTTTATTATTGCTCTCTTTAAATTATTCCATACACAGGGACAGAATGGTATTTCTAAAGTACACATCTGATTACACAGTATTGCTGATGAAACTTCCTTCATGCCTCTCTGTTACACTTAGAATGAAGATCAAAATTCTCACATGGTTTACTGCATCAGCAAAAGGATTTTCTACTCCAAATTTCTTATTTGTACCATCTATGTCTCCATCACATTCATTCCTGTTTATCCTTCAGAGGACAGCTCACAGGCCACTTCCTCAGATAATAAGTTCCATTATATCCTCATATGATTCTGGACTTTTCCTTTGTAGTTCTGATCACAAGCATGATTCCATAAATAATTATGCAATATGTGGTTTAATGGCAGCATTCTCTAGATCTATGTTCCAGAGAATAGAACTTTTATTTTCTCATTCATTATCCCAAGTTCCTAGCACAATATGTGGAATATATTATGCCCCACAGAAGTCTTGCTAGTAAATAAATAAACAGAACTGTAGTTTAAGTGTAAGCTCCTTAAAGATGTGGGGTATGTCTTGTTTACTATTTTATTCCCTGTACTTAGCCTAGCACATATTGGGCCCCAAATAAACATTTTTCAAATGAATGATTCTATCTCATAATGTAAAATTTGCATTTCACAAAATTTGAGGAATAATAAAAAAGGAATAAGCTGGAAAATTTGAAAAAAGAAACATTATAAGACAGAAATTTTTAGAAAATAAGCTTTCATTGCTGATTTAAGACAAACCATGATTCTTATTTACTTCCACTGCCTAGAAAGCTGGGCCTCAGATTTGCATGTGAAGATATAATCTTCAGCTTAGCAATTCTTAGGTAAAGTATGACTCTGACCTAAAGTTTAGACATCATCTCTGAATATAGATAGGAGCAATTTTCCATGCTGAAAATGGGTTAAAGGTCAGCTGTTGTTTGGTTGTTGAATTACGTGTCCTTACATTGTGGTACTATAAAAATAGGCAAGACATTTGTTTTGAGTTATCAGAGAATTTGAATCTTGGCAGACTCTATCTCTGTTATATGTAGGATCTCTCAGTCATACGTTACCCTCTTAGACATTTTCTAAACCTGCACTAATTTGTTCAGGCAAGTTGGATAGTGTGCCAAAAGCCAATGGAGATGCTTCAGTAAGGAAAACTATAAGGCAGAATGATATCTGGATGACTAAACCTGAGATGGGAAAGCCCTGGGTGGGTGCTGTGAATGTAAAATACTAATTGCACCTTCATGACTAAATATAAACTGACCATGAGGTTGTAGTACAGCCTTCAAGTTTCTGAAATTGCAGGCTTGTTCTCATGCCTAGGAACATGGCATATAGCCATAAAGAGACTGGTTTGCTAAGGCTAAGTGTGAGAAAAAAGTCTCATTGCCTTGAATTAGTGACTCATGAAATGCATTCCACGGAACACTGATACAGGGTGATAAAGAGGGGAGGGGATCCTACATGGAGATTCCTCATGCATGTTGTCACATTAAAAGCCCTCTGGTAAGGAAACCTGTTAAGCCTGGCATTTCCCAAAATTAATTGGCCATGAAACCTTTTCCTATGTAACATCCTGTTGTCATTTATCAGGTTTTGGCTGCTAGGCATCGGAAACACTTTCCTATGTTTGGGAAATCCCCAGCTGCCTGAGTCTTACTGGGAGGCAAGGCCCAACTCTCATTGCAGAAGGTCAAAAGGCAGAGTCATCCTACCTCACTTCATGGAAGCTAGAGTATCACACCCTCCAGACAGGGTCAGTTGGATGTTGCTTCCTGGGGCCTTGACTCTGGAGAAGGCAGCAGAGAAGAAGAGGCAGCAGAGATTCATTCGGATGATCAGGACAGAGGCACAAGGGCCAGAGTTCAAAGACGTTGAACTCTGAACAAAGGAAGATGTCCACAGGTCGTATAGAGGTGTCCCTACTAGGATGTACCCATGGCATGATTTGGGTTAGGTTTCTGATTACCCGCCTCTCCTTTGACTCCTTTCTATTTTCTCAACCTGTTCTCCAGATTTCCCACCAAGACTTTGAATTGGCATATCCTCCTTTTCCTGTTTCAGTCACCCAAGGCCTGCTTCTGGTACCTGTAAATAGGAATTCACATTACTTACCCTTTAGCATCTAGCAAAAATGACTTTGGAATGTGCTATATTCGTATGCAGTAAAACCCACTTATTTAGTTGGATACTCCTAAGATCCAAGATGATGGTATAGTAAATAAATATGTTTTTACTGCCTTGGTAGCCAGACAAGTTAACACAGCTCCCAAAAGCAATTTACTGCTAGGTATAGCTCATGAAAAATAATAGTTCAGAAAGGACTTTATCTCTGATCTCACCCCCCAGATCATGTAGTAAATGGGTCCCTTGTGGACACTCACTTCATTTCTTCTGATTTGACTATGACCCATCCTCCTTGCCCCCACCCCACACCATAAACATTTAGTACTGACCCTTCCTTCTGTCCTTATACAAAGTCTACTTCTACTTTTTTAGTACTTAAGCAACGTGAGCCTTGTTCCAATTATGTGGACTAAAAACTAAAAGAAAGGATTGTGGCACAAGACAGAACTGTTGAATTAGAACGTGAAATTCAAAAGAAACTATGCCTGAAAAACTTTCCTAGGAGCAGGAATCAAATTCAAATGAAGGACTCAAGGAGCAAGAGGAGTTGGGATCCATCCTTATTACTGACAAGAGGCTGAGAGATACAAACACATATCTAAGTATAAATGTTAACACTGGAGATCTATTTTCTCTTTTCCCAGTTGGTGGGAACAATCACATATATTTCTACATAATTATACCATATGATGGCATGTCTTTCTAGTATAGTTAACTTTTGGACCTCAGTTTGAAATAAGTCATCATCAAATCTGAAAATTATCTGTATTGTTAATTTGTCATTGACATCTAGCATTTCACTTTGTTTATTTGTTTAGGGACTGAAACCATCTCTACTTGTAACTAAAGAAAACCTGGGTTTCTGAGCATAGCCACTACCATCAACATACAGTGAGTAACTTCAGATTTTCCTCCTGTCCCCCCACCCACCATGTCCCAGTAGTTCTTATAAGAAAATGAGAAATAAATTCTATACTGTATCACTTTAAAAACATCTTAACAAGTTTTTTGTTTTTTACTTTACTTTCAAAATATAAGTGATAGAAGAATTTGGCTTATTTGGAGAGATAATACTTTGAGATAACTAGGATGTCATTTTTCTCTCTCCTTTTCCACCCTCTTTTGTTTAAAAACATTAAAGTTCAGAAAGTAAAGAGAGAACAAAGACATCCAATTCTTAAGTGTTAAGCATAAAAGGTAGGGGTTAAGATATAAAGAAAAGAGAACTGGGAAGTAGATGCATGAGTCAGAACTAGAGTCTCCTCCCTTTCAGCCACCCACTAAGGACCTGAAAAGCACAAGACTGCAGTCCAGCAGGCCACTGAGCAGAGGTGGCCAGGTCTGAGGATAAGGCAATGTAACAAACCCCTTATTCGTATTCGTATTCTTATTCTTATTCTCCTCCTCCTCCTCCTCCTTCTCCTCCTCCTCCTCCTCCTCCTCCTCCCTTTTATTTTCTTCTTATTATGGTACTGGGTGTGAAACCCCAAGGCATTCTACCTCCAAGCAGAACCCCCCCAGCCCTTTTTAGTTTTTATTTTTGAAATAGGGTCTTGCTAAGTTGCTGAGGCTGACCTCAAACCTGTGATCCCCCGTCTCAGCTTCCCAAGTACTGGGATTACAGGCATTGGCCACCATGCCCAGCTGAAAGGCACCTCCCAAGGCATAGCAGCAGATAATTTTATCAAGTAGAGACCAAGAAGCAGCCAAACAGCATCTGACCCCTTTCCCAAAACTTACCACCAAACCAAAGGACAAGAAGGAAAAGCAAATCCTGAATGTGACTCAAGTTTTAAACTACAGTTTACTGAGTTTATTTGGAGATAACAAGATCTCATTTTCTGTATCAGGAAAGGTGGAAGAAGGTCAAAGGCAGGAAAACCATTTTTATTACCCAAAAGAGAAAATATTCCATTTTATACAGCTGAACTTGAGAGTTGTGAAATTCGTATCCATTTTACTTAAGATTTATTTAAAGTACTTAGGACTGACTGTAGTACAATTAGAACTGGGCTTTCTGATCAACCTGGGCTTCTCAAGCTTTGAGAGATTGTTGAACTTTGAGAAGAGGAGAGATGAGAAAGGATATAGTGGGACAAACCAGCACCTGGAAAAGCTATGAGAAGTCCAAATCGGAAATGAGGGAAGGGGGGAATGGGAAGAACACAGAGGAGGCAACACCATCTGTCTTTCCTAAAGTCCCAGCAGGGGAAGACTCCCTTGCTCATCACTTATGTAGCTCCAGGGCAGTGCAAGAGGGAAGGTCAGGAGAGGTGACTGCAAGTGATTTGGGGGAGAGAGAATGGATGCAAACTTCGCAGGCAGCATCTAGCTTGGACATAGTTTGAGAAATTTGAGAATAAAATATTTTCTTAGTTCATAGGGTAAGAAATACATATGGTGAAAATAGGCGGTGGAACTAACTTCAAGTCTCCCTGTATCGGAGGCAATAGAGCATTCTTATCATCACCTTGGACCAAGAGTCTGATAATTCATTTATTTCTGGTATTCTGGCCCAATTTCAATACAGGTAATTACATTCCACTTACCTAATTCCCTCCAGAACATCTATTAAGTATATTGTGCATCCCTTCTGACCCATGGCTATTCCCGATTCTAAATCTCTTGGGCCCAAGGGGATAATGAGCCTCAGTAAGCCAGTGTTTATCATATTCCTCAAGATCTCTCAATGAGAAGTGCTATAAAGTGCAAATTGATTTTAGGAAGAGCAGGCCAGCATTCCTCAGGTGTTAGGCATTCCTAATCATTTCCCCTTACATATTTCTTCCCTTCTTATTTGTAAGCACTTCACATTTATCTTAATCGTTCCCCATTCTCCTCACTGGGAACATCTCAAGGAGAAGGAGTATGCTGGCCCTTTCTTTGGTAGCTGCCAGCAAATAATAAATATGCCATAAAGTCTGGCGACAGATTACTTAACCACATGTTCACAAACCCATGGGAAGATCCTACCTCGTAAGTCCCATTATAGACCCCTATCTCAGGCTATTCTTCATCAATTGCTTCCAATCCATCAAAATTAAAATAGTTATTAAAACCTGGGCTTTTTTCTTGTTTAGCTGAGATTGATAAAGCTAAATGGTAAAGAAGAAAATGTGAAAAGATGGATGGATGTTGTTGTTAGCAAGATGAGAAATGGAAAGCCCATCAGAGGGTACTTGATAACCATTAGTGAATATTTACATATACCCATGAATGAATGAATGAATGAATGAATGAATGAATGATCAATTGATCAGTGGGTTCTTTGTGGTTGAAATGGCAGGTGCCCAATTAAATCTACAGTATAAAAGAAAATGCATTGTTCAATATAATCTAGGGGAAGTCACATCCCTGGGGTGCCCTAAAGGCAAAGTATAGGCAGCTGGGCTTCCAGAGCAAAGGGAACCAAGCACATGTAACTTCATTATGATCCCTTTTGTTGAACTTCTGGACATGGTCACATAATTCCCAAATCTGGCCTACTGTTCATTCATCACCTGGAGGGACTGATCCTATGACGAGCCCCAAGTCCATGTGCCTTAAGAAAGTCCTCCTTGGCCCAGCTTGGGTGAGGTATCTATCCTAGGACCAATCTATGGGAGGCCCAGGAGTGGATAATGTAATGTGGCAGGAACTCTCTCAGTTATCACGTAAAGCGGTTTCCAAGAAGTGTGAAGAGGGATACAGGGTGGAGGAAGTTGCTGGGCATACAATCACAAAAGGCAAAGATTTGCTGCAGGAGTAAGAGAAGTGCTAAAAACAGACTAAAACAAAGGCTACATTTCTATAAAGGATTGGGTGCATTTTAGCCTAATACTCTGGACACTTAAGATGGAATAAAGAAGTGTCAATGGTTTCACCTTGTGTCTGTTGTCTCTACAAAGCTATCACAAATGCTAGATGGAAAATAAAGACTCCAGGTCAGTTGCAGCCCTGGCCACCATGCTGCCTCAATGGATTACTACAGAGCCCTCCAGCCCCTGCCTCTCCCAGCCGCTTGGTTATGTAGGGGCACAGATCAGGAGGGGTTGTGGATACAGTAGGGTGTTGGCATGGAATTTACTGCAGGCCTAGAATCTCTTTGGTTTTCATTTAGACCTGGGACTCTCAAGCCTTTTCAGAACCTCCAAACCCAGAACCTAAGCAATGCTAAGCTGCTATAAGGTACGTAGTGAGGTAACAAGTTATATCCTTGGCTTCAAAGTCCTTCTTCATAAAATTGCAGACCTCTCTGTGCATTGGCTGTGGATTCTTTTCGCTATACAGTTATGGCTTCTATCTTTGTGATACTAGCTGATCTGGACAGGTGGAAAGATAAATAAATTAACAGGTAACATTGCAACAAAAGACAAGCAAACTGGAAAGCAGTTTATAAAATATCTTTTGAGGTCCCATTGAAGTCTACAGTTGACCCTGCTTCTATTAGCAAATTCTGACCACACTTCATGGTTAGCCTATAACTGTGAGTGTAAAAATAGAGAATTTTGAAGTCTTTGCATGAACACTGCAATGATTTTGGTTTCATGAGATGAAGTATAAAAAGCACTGGTCCCACGGTGATTAACTGGGGTTTTATAGGCAGTGTTTCAAACAAGCGCTGGGCTTCGTGTATTCGGTTACTGTAGTTATGATTTCATTAGCTTCTCTGATAAATAATGCAACGGCTTTAATGATGCATTTCCTCTTTTTAAAAAACCCACAATGGAAACTCCATTTCATAAGGCACGGAAGAACAATGACTTCTGTTTAATTTTTATTACTTTAAAATTAATCTGTAAGGTTTTAAGAAGTGAATGCCAACTTGGAAGGGGAAAAAAAGGAAATAAGGTTAACCTGTTTAAAAGGTGCAATCATTTTTTGGGAGGTGGGTGCAGAATGGATATAGGTCAAGAATCAGCATGGAGGCCCCACCTTCCCCCCACTGAGCCCTTTCTAGACCACAAAAGGAAAGTGGTCCTGCCAAATTAAAACTCTCCATAACAATAAAATCTGATTTAATGCAGTCATTATTTTTCCATTAAATCTGAATATCATCTAATGCATGGATGTTATTTTAAACCTCCCGCACTAATGCAAACCTGGCATTCCTTATAAATCAGACCGAAGCGTTCCATCAGTTGTCATTACTGCTATTGACAATCACAGTACCTCATCCCCAAGGACACTGTCCCCTCAACCCCTGACTCCAGAGATGGGAGGAGAATAAAGGAGCTGCATTTTGCTTTCCAGTGGAGAGTTGCTTACTGAAGGGTAGAGATTGAGTCAGTAGCACCCTGGAGGTCTCAGCTTAATTTGGTTCAATGTATAACCCTTGCTTCTCCAGACCACACTAGGCTAGGAAAAAAATTAAGGTTTGGATTAGGAACAACCCAGAAAAGAGAAACTACTCTAAGTATTTAAAACAAAAGAGAGTTAATGCTGGGAACTGGTGACATGGGGGGGATGGGTGGGTAAGGAAGAGCCGAGAAGCCACCTGGGAGATGGAATACAATTCAGAGACTAGCCACCACTGGGAGCTGCTACCACTGCTTGGCTGGAGGGACAAAGAGAAGACTAAGTGGTATCAGGACTCACAGGGCAGAGGTTCTGGAAGGATTTTGGAACCACAGCAAGCCTGCACAGACTCAAAGGAGATGGTACCACATTCCTGCCACCAAAGGATTTGAATATTTGCTTGTTTGTTTGTATTATCAGGGATTGAACCCAAGGACATTTAACCTCTGGACTACATTCCCAGCTTTATTAATTTATTTATTCATTCATTCATTTATTTATTCACTAATTCATTCACTTATTAACAGGATTTCACTAAGTTGCTGAGACTGTCTCAGTCTCCCAAGTATTGAGTACCACCACACCCAGCAGGATTTGAATATTTAAGCCCTGCATTTCACCTTATTCGTTCAAATATGTTTTAAGAGTCTAGATATTAACAATTTCTTTTGGAAATAAGGGAGAGCTCATAAAATCACTGCCTATTCAGATTATATGAATAAGCTCACTCAGGAATCTCTTTTCTTGGAGTCCTTCCCTTGAGTGAGACACACTGAAGGGTGAGCAGATTGGGCACAATGGAAGGTGTGGGTAGGAACTTTCCCTTAAAGGAAACTCATTTACCTCAGCAAGCATGATCTCAGGGAAGAGGCTAGGTGGCAAACTTCAGAGCATGAACTTGAGAAGCAAACCAAAACTGCCAAAGGAAATAAATAGTCTCTATTTTGATAGATGGCTTGAATGAAAGATATGTTTCATTGAATGTGAGAAATGTGGAGTGGTGACCAACTCTGTTGACATGATATGAGGAAAATGTCTAGGGTAGGGTCTACTCAGATATCATAGTGGGATGTCGTTTTGGGGCTGTGGTTCCCAACAGGGATGATTTTGTCTGAAAGAGGACATTTGTCAACATCTGAATGACTTTTCAGTTCTAACAACGGGGGTGGGAGTATTATTGGCATCTGACAGATAAAAGTCAGGGATGATACAAACAGCCAAAACACAGGACAGTGGACAGCTTTCCACAACAAAAAATTACCCAGCTCAAAATGTATATAGTGTCAAGGTTGAGATACCCTGCTCTAGGGTTAGGCCTTAACTAAACAAGCAAGAAAAAATTCAGTTCAGCCTATCATTTTTTCAGATAGGTGGAGTCATTTTATTTTTGGAGGGATGCTTTTGAATCAAACAAGATGTAGATATCCCAATTGAGTTGTCAATAGTAAGACTTAACAAAGTGCTCATAAGTTTTTTTTTCGGTACTAGGAATTGAACCCAGGAACATTTTACCTCTGAGCTACACCCCCACCCCTATTTTTATTCTTTATTTTGAAACAGGGTCTCACTAAGTTGTGGAGTGCCTCACTAAGAGATGAGGCTGGCCTCGAACCTGCAATCTTCCTGTCTCAGCCTCCCAATTACTGGGATTACAAGGGTGCGCCACCACTCCCGGCCTCAAAGTACTCATAATTTTTTAATTTTCATTTTCTAGTTTGATAATACATGAATTACCTTCTGTTATTCTAGAAGAAGGAACACCATAGTTTATTTTCTACAACTGATGTGCAGTGAGGAGTAATTTTCAAATAATTGATATGAATGAGGGCACTGACACTCACTGATCAGAAAAAACACAGAATGTAAAAATAAATAAATAAAAGGTCCCAGAGCCAGCTGAGCATTGTTGACGTCTGAATTGTGGAAGCCTGTATCCCTTCTATTGTCCTTCTATCCGCACAATATTTCACCTTCTGGAAAGCAGAGTGTATTGCCAAGCATGTGGAAACGCTCCTTAGTTAGCAGCCTCTTCTATTAGGGGTAATGGCTCGCATTCCTTCTGCTCTCATGTGAGCCACAAAGCAAAGAGCCATAAAGGAATAATTCCAGGGCCAAGAGCAGAGAAACAACATCGGGCTGCACAAGCAAGCCATCCTCAGCTCAAAGGACCCACAATCTATCGATTTATCCAGTAGATCATCCATCAGAACTCAACCTCAGACTTGTAAGAAATAGAAGTCTTTGTAGTTGGACATGGTGATGCACATCTGTAATCCCATATTTGGGAGCCTGAGACAAGAGGATCACAGGTTCAAAACCAGCCTCAGCAACCTAGTGAGATCCTGTTTTGAAATAAAAAATAAAAAGGGCTAGGAGTACAGCTCAGTGGTAAAATGCCCCTAGGTTCAATTCCACCACCAAAAACAAAAGAGGTAGGGAGGGAAAAAAACAGAGAGAGGGAGAGAGGGAAGAAAGAAATAGAAGTCTTTAAAAAATGACTTGCTCATTGGACAGACTTCAGATGCACTCCCTGTGATAGGCTGCACAAAGGCAGGGAGAGTTGCCCCTGTCCCATTCACACATCTCGTGCTCTCAGGGTAACAGCATGCAGTGGTGCTCCCCTTCTCCCAAGTGGTATTTCAGGAGCATCAAGTTTAAAAGTCCATCATCTTCCCCTCTTTGGTGTGTGCTTGTTTTGTCTCCCCACTAGCCTACAAGGTCCTTGAGGACAACAAACATGTTGTCTATCAAATCAATTGTTATTTAGTAGGGGCTTATTAAAATTTTGTTGAATGATTGATTAGAGCTATCCAGAACTTTTGTCCAACAAAACAGCATTTTTGTCCTGTACTATAATGACAAAGCTTTGTAAAACTCTGAACCACACTTGCCTTTGACCTGAACAATTGAAGTTACTTCATACAATTAATTTTTTAAGATAACAATAAGGTCATATGGTATCAGCTCAAAATGGATCAAAGACCTTGATATTAGATCATAAACTTTGCAGTTACTAGAAGAAAACATAAAACTAACTCTTCAATATATAGACACTCATAGAGACATCCTCAATAAGACACCAAAGCTCAGGAAATAAAACTGAGATTATCCAGGTGTGGTGGCATACACCTGTAATCCTAGTACTTGGGAGGCTGAGATAGGAGGACCACAAGTTCAAGGCCAGCCTTGGTAATTTAACAAGACTCTCAATAATTTAGTGAGACCCTGTTTCAAAATAAAAAATTTAAGGACTGGAGATATAGCTCAGAAGTAGAATGCCCCTGAGTTCAATCTCCAGTACCAATAAATCAATCACTTGGTTAGTCAATCAATCAATCAATCAATACACACACACAAGTTATTTGTGCATTTATGCTTGTATCACTTTGAACTGCACTATGTTGTATAATTACAATGCACCAAAATAAAAGTATAAAAAAGGAGAATCCTCTCAGTACAAGAAAAGAAAAGAAATAGGGAGCTTTCTACCTTATATTCTAAGGCAGAAAAAGAAAGGACAATGCTAGGGAAATATGCTGCCTCCATGTGTTGGAATAGCCTGGCCACTTGTCCCCTGCATGTAAACATTTTAATACATGTTGTACTCTGAGGATATGGGAAACAACTGATGCTGTAGAGAGAGAGTTGGAGGATGTTTTGAAGCCTCCTGCTCCAACCTGGCTCTGACACTGACTAACTAAAGGAAACCAAGCAAGTCATCTAACCTCCTAAGCCTCCATTTCTCCAGCTGTAGTTAGGGCTATTGGACAAAGTAGATATTTCATATTCATAAACACTTTATTATAATTAAACACATCCAAATGAACACTTATAACAAGGAATAAATAAACAAACACAATTCTCCACGCAGAAGGCTAATCCCTTTTTGGGTTCCTCCTTGGTCCCATCTCCCTTTACACCCTTCAGTGAAAACCATCACTGTTTTCTTGCTTTTTAACATTTTTATCAAATTTGATATACTACCCCAAAACATGGTGTTTAGTTTTGCGTATTTTGAAATTTCACTGAATGGAACTGTGCTGTGCGTACTCTCCTGCTGCTTGCATTTTGTGCCAAATATTACGTTCTCATTAGATGCAGCTGTAGCTCATCACATCACACTAATATGCTGTGATGAATTCCCATTGTTTTAGTATTACAAAGATCACGGCTACATATGTTTTGTACATACCTCCTGATGCACATTTGTAAAAGTTTTTCCACAGTATATGCCTTAAGAGTGAAATTGCTGAATCTTCCATTGTGTACTTTTAAATTTTTACTGTGGTCTAATTGTTTTTCAAAGTGATGGAATCAATTTACACTGGAAGCATCAGTGAATGAGGGTGTCCAGTGCTCCTCAATTGCTCGTGGTAATTGTAATCTCATTTAATTATATTATTCAAACATTCCATATGGTTGTTGATTTTTTAATCTATTCCATCTCTTCATTACTGAAACTGGTGAGTGAAAATCTCCCACACGATAATAGACTTACCTTTTACTCCTCATAGTTTTTTTACTCCTCATACTTTTATCAGCCTTTTTTTTTTTTTTAGATGTAGTTTGGTTATTTTATTTAAAGTGCACAAGAAAATAGGAAACACAAGAGACTTCAGATAAATGTAGGGAGAGACCAGTAGAATAATGGAAGGGAGTTGGAGGAAGGAGGTGGTGGGGAGGGGATTGAGAAAGGAAACCGTTCAAATAATGCTTTGGCAATATATAAAGGTGTTACTACCTGTGTAATTAGCATGTATGGGAAGGGAGAAAGGGGGAGCAGGATGGGATGTGGAGGAAAGTACATCAAAGGCTGTGTGTGGATGTTCGTATCACATTGAACCTCAGTATAATGCATAACTGCAATGCACTAATAAAAGTTTTTTTAAAAGTATATATTTTTAGAATTTATATCTTCCTGGTGAATTGAATCTTCTGTATTCATATAGTGACTCATTTCATCACTGCTAAATATTGTTTCAGTTCTATTTTATTAATATAATTATATCAGTTTCTTTTGTTGCTACTTGTTTTTTTCATTCTTTAATTTGTCCTACTTGTTTTATATTCTTATTAATAAACAACACATACATAATTTATATACATATTAATAAACAGCATACATATTTGTAGCACTGGGGGATCCAATCAATAGCATAAATATTGTTAATTCGATATAATAACCTTTATCTTTTAGCAGAATTGATTTTTTAGTTACATTTATTTGGGTTACTGGTGTTTGGGTTTATCTCTATCATTTTATTTTGTGCTCTCTGTTCAAATTTTTATTTTTTCTCTCTCCTTCCTCATTTTTTTTCTCATTCCAATTTTCCCCTCTAATAACATAGAAATTATACACGACTTTTTTGGGGGGGTGGGGATGCAGTATAGGCTAGTGATTTCCCTAGAAATTCAAACATGAAAACTTAGCCTAAGAAATCTAAAGTTGATTACTATTTTTACCTTTGTCAGAAAGAACCTGCAAACTCCGGAACACTTTAATTTGAGTCATCTTCACAATGATTTATACCCCACCTTGAATCAGTATTTCGTTCTATTTTTAGAATTTTTTATTGGTGCATTACAACTATACATGAACATGGAATTTGTTGTGTTATATTCATACATGCACACAACATAACTTGGTCAATTTCATTCCCCAGCAACTCCCTTCTCCTGCCCCTACACCCTCCCCCCATCCACTTCCTCTACTTCACTGCTCTCACTTCCATTTTCATGAAGCCCCTTTTTCTTATTCCTTTGTTCTTTCTAACTTTCATATATGAGAGAAAACATACTCCTTTGACTTTCTGAGTCTGGCCTATTTCACTCACTCAGCATGATATTTTCCAGTTCCATCCATTTACCAGCAAAGGACATAATTTCATTCTTCTTTATGACTGAGTAAAACTCCACTGTGTATATATACCACATTTTCTGTATCTTTTCACTTGTTGATGGACACTTCACTCCAGTTGGTTCCATATTTGGCTGTTGTGAAATGTACTGCTATAAACATGGATATAAATGTATTGCTATAGTATTCTGACTTCAATTCTTTGGGGAAGATACTGAGGAGTGATACAGCGGGGTGGTATGGTGGTCCCATTCTTAGTCTTTTGAGGAATCTCCATACTGATTTATGTAGTCATTGTACTAATTTGCAGTGCCACCAGTAATGTGCATGTGTTCCTTTTTCTCTGTGACCTTGCCAGTATTTATTTGTGTTCTTGATTTCTATTCAAAATGAGATGAGATAAAATCTCAGTGTAGTTTTCATTTGCATTTCCCTGATTGCTAAAGATGTGGAATATTTTTTATGTATTTGTTAACCATTTGCATTTCTTCTTTTGAGAAATGTCTGTTTACTTCAATTGCCCATTTATTGATTGGGTTATTTGTTTTTTTCAGTGTTAAGGTTTTTTTTAGTTCTTTATATATTCTAGTCATTAATCCTCTGTCAGAAGAATAGCTGGCAAAGATTTTTTCCATTCTGTAGATTCTTTCTTCATGCTCTTGTTTCCTTCGTACAGAAGCTTTTTAATTTGATGTGATACCATCTATTGATTCTTTCTCTTATTTCCTAAGCTATAGGGGTTTTATCGAGGAAGTTGCTGCCTGTTCTACTTTTAATCCACAAATTAGACATTATCAGTGTTTTATCCAATCAATATGTCTTTATATTGACTTTTATATCTACCAATTTTATGGGTTTTTTAAATTTCTACATCTTAAGTCTTCTATCTGGGAATCATTTTCATTTTCTATGAAATATATACTTCTTTTATAAGTATTATGGGTAATAAAAGCAATTTTTATTTGTCTGAAAAAGTATTTTCTCTTTAATTATGAAAGATACTTCCAGTGTGTGTGTGTGTGTGTGTGTGTGTGTGTGTGTGTGTGTACATTATAATGAACCAATCTTCACCAGATACAGATTCAGCATTTTAAAATACTATTTTATAGTCTTTTATCTTCCACTGATACTATTAAGAAGTAAGCTCAAAATCTAATTATCATTATTTTGTAGGTGATTTGACTTTTCTCTCTAACATCTTTGGATTTTTTAGTATATAATGTTCTGTTGTTTCCTGTATTGCTTCTATATATAGATTTTGCTTTATATATCCCATTTGAAATTTATTTTGTTTCCTAAAATTGAAAATTGGTGTTTTTCAAAGCTCTAAACACTAAGCCATTTTTAATTTGAATGGTGCTTTTTCCTCATCCCTATCTAATATCCTTCTATAATTCCCACTGAATTTATATTAAACATTATTTTTTGGTTTTCATCTCTTTTTTTGCTATAATCTACAGATTTTCTTCAACCATGGCTCCCAGTTCATGCATTTTCTCTTCAACGGTATTTTATCTGATATTTAAACTATCCATTACCTCTTGAAGATCAACTGTGGTGTTTCTTCAGTCATAGAAGTTTCATTTTACTCATTTTGATATCTGCTTAGGGGTTTGAGTAGTCTTTTCCATAATATAACATGAAAGATACTTAAGATTCATCTTGATAAATTAGTAAAAGAACAATAAAATTAACTGGGGAAAGAAAGAAAGAAACCAAAACTTCATTCTTTGAAAAGTCAATAATAAAAGATAAGCCTTTGTAGGGAAAGAAAGGGAAATATTTTAAAGTAAGACATAACCATAGATAGAGAAGATATCAAAATAATCATGAAAATATTCTGTTCAAACTGATGACAATGAGCTTTATTTCCCTTGCAATTTTTCAATAGAAAAGTTGCTCAGAGCAGTTACAATAGAAGACCTAGGGAAGGTGATCCAAGGTTCTCTTTCAGAATAGGACTCCAGCACAATTAAGCACTGTGAATTTAGGGCTGAAGAATGCATGAAGGCTTCAGAGAATTTTCAAAGTAAACATCTGCAGAAGAATAATGACTAACACTCTTCTCTTAAACAGTGTGTAAATCCAAAGTTAGGATAATCAAGCCCAAAAATACAATATCACATTGCATCTTATTGAGAGCTCTGGGTTCCAAAGCTAGCTTGGAATGACAAAGTAATTGAAAGATGCTGAGAAGATAATCTGTAAGGATGCTGAGTCCCTTTGGAATCAATATGCAGGAAAGATTACAAATGAGCTCCAGGTAAACCCAGAAGGCTGAGCCCTCTTGGTTCCAAGGTCTCATTTGAAAAATCCAACAGTTTCTTAAGATGTACTCATCATCAGGTCCAACCTTGTCAAAATCTGCATTCTTGAGCTATTGGTGGTATTAGTCATTTCTTGAGAAAGTATCAACATCATATTCATCTGAATGTTGTTCAGATGGAAACATTTAAAAACTCATGAAAGGAGAAATTAATGCTAATGTGGTCTCCAAGGTTAGTGTCATGCATTCCAGTAAAAGTTTATTTTCTTCCAAAAGGAAAAGTGACATTGAACCACAGTTTCTACTAAGGGGTGGGAGAAGTAAGTTAACAAGCATATTTATCAAAACAAGCTGTAGGGATTATACATTATAAGGGAAATATTTGATCTTGACTGCAGTTTCACCATTGAACCATGGGTATTACATACAAATGAGACCTGGAAGCAGAGAACAGAGCTAAGTAGTGCCCAGAATCCTGACCCTGAGAAACTGAGGAAATAAATGTGTGTTGTTATAAGCTGCTGAATTTGTGGCAATTTGTTATGCAGCAATAGAATAGTCTCACCTATACAGCTTCCCCATTCTCTTTCTCTTCTCTTGAGATGGATAATTTCTACTCACTCTTTAAGGCTCAGTTGAATAGAGTCTCTTCCAAGAATACTATTCTTGACTCTCTTCCCTCTACCCTTCTTCTTAATCTCCACAATACCTGTAGATATTTATTATTATATTTACATATTATACACATATTTGAACTATCATCATCTTATATATCTTTCTCCTTGACTAAATGTGAGTCTTTTAAAAACAAGCCATATTTATGTTCTCAATGTCAAGCGCAATGCTTGCCATGTAGTAAATATGCAAGAAATGTCAGTGCTTAGACTTTTAGAATACAAAAGCCAGAAACCCATACTGATTTCCTCTGCTTTCAGCTCTGAGGGGAATCTTGTCTGAGACAACAAACTACAGACTGCCTGTCTGCTTAGACAGGAGGGAAGCAAAGGAGAGACATTCCATAAATATGTAACTGAGCATATTAATCAATCTCACTTTGGGGCTATGTTAATTCATTGATTGGTTAACCTAAAGAAGAACTGATAGCAATGCAAGGATATCTAAGCAGAGAAACGGTAAGTAATCAATAGAGTATTAATCATACACTCCAAAAAAATCATCGGTGGTAAACAGATCAGCTCATCCCTGAATGCAGAAGGAGGAACAGGAACAGCATAGACAGACTATCTACAGGCAATTTTGAAACCATCATCGTAGGTCATCAATTTTAAACTCTTGCAAATTCTTCTGTAAAGCTACCACTGACTGATTTTAAAGTTCACCCTCTGTCAGACACTTTATAAGCCCATTTGATTATAGAACACCTGAGGGGGACTATTCTATGTATACACTTGGTTCCCCATCTCAAGAGTCAGGACTCTGCTCTGATGCCTCAAACCTCTCTCCTATGCCTTAGAGGACCATTTAGCCCATCCCAAAAGTAAAGAGGGCTAACACTCCACAAGTGAGCCTCCACAAATGAGTCACAGGAGGTAATGGATAAATGATGTAAGATCCTGGCATTCAGAAGGACAATAATAAGGTCCATGTTACAAATGCCTCAAAGATCCCCAGGGAGCAGAACCTCAGATGCCCACAGTGGTGTTCAGCTCAACTGCACGTTCTTTTGTGTGTCTATGTGTTTCAGGGAATTAAACTTAAGGGCATTCTATCTCTAAGCTACACCCCCCAGCCCATTTTTTAAATTTAATTTTGAATCAGGGTATCACTGAATTGCTGAGGATCTTGCTAAATTGCCGAGACTGGCTTCAAACCCACGATCCTCCTGTCTCAGCCTCCCAAGTACTAGGATCACAGGCGTGTATCACCACGCCTGGCTCAAATGCACATTCTTTGTTGAATTTTTTCTCCTTTTCCACCTTGCTTCCAATATTCTGGCTTCAAGGAATCACTCTCAAATAAACTACCTGTCTTGGCTTTTGAGAAAACCCAACTAACAATTCTCTGTCCAAGGTACCTCTTCTGAAGAGGTGCTAATGAGGGCAACACTCCCAAAAGGTAAGACTGAACAGAGGGGATGCAGAGGTGAGATAGGGATGGATAACATGAAAGAAAGAAAGAAAGAAAGAAAGAAAGAAAGAAAGAAAGAAAGAAAGAAAGAAAGAAGGAAGGAAGGAAGGAAGGAAGGAAGGAAGGAAGGAAAGGAAAGAAGGAAGGAAGGAAGGAAGGAAGGAAGGAAGGAAGGAAGGAAGGAAGGAAGGAAGGAAGGAAGGGAGAGATAATCACCTGCAGAGCTTCCCAGTGACAGAGCTGTAATTGGCCTATAAGAGTTACCTGTGCAGTGTTGTCTGGGCTAAGTTCAAGAGAAGAAATGTGCTGCTTGCGGGCTTGGATATGGAGAGATAACTAATAGCGGAGGGGAAGAGTGCAAGCCCGGACTCTGGCAGTGCCACTGGAGCAATGCAAATGCTGATGCACCAGGCTGCACAGTGATCTCACCCTCAGCCTCTTAAAGTGGGGCAGCGAGAAGAGAAAGCGCTTAGGCAGCTCTCTGGAAAGAGAAATGATGCCAGCATATGCTGAGGGGTGTAAGTAGGGAAACTGCTGGGAAAGATTAGAGCATCTGGAGCTAGTCAATGAGGTCACAGCCAAGGAAGGGAAGATTGGGCTAGCCACTTGCAGAACCATCACCAACCCCCCTCCCAGAGTTCTCAGACCAGGTTAAGAGCTCAATCCTATAATCTGGATTTCCCAGGCCACACCAGTCCAGGTCTAAAAATGGACACATGCTAGAAAGAGCTTGCACATGGCATTCTCTCATACCTACTTGCTATTTCAAGAGTTTTAGCTCCATACAAAAGATTCCATATTATTTTTGGTATGCCCAGTGAGTCAAACACGTGCTCAGAAACAAGTCGTGGCATTTAACCCATAGCAATTGTCAGTTTCCTCCTCTCTTGATTTAACCACTGTGTCAATATAAGCCTGTAGAACTACAGGAAGCTGAGGGTGCCACACTTGGTCACTGCCTCTGGGGTTCATCATCAAGCTGCTCTCCACCAAGCCACCGGCACCATCCCAAGTACTATTTCTATCAAGCACTGCCATCTCTTGTATGCCCATTGGGTGTCACTGTTGCCATCAGAGACTTCTTGGGGAGTATCTCTACTCTTGGGGGGCACCATGGACACCTCTGCTCAAAACTGGCTTCAACCACACTGTCACTACTTTTCCCACTCCCTCTGTGGTGTGCTCTTGTCCTCAAGTGGTCAAGGAAAAAGCACTCTTTCTTCCATTTGTTGTTTTCCATTCAATTAGAGGAATAAAATAATAATAGAGGCCAGTATATACAGATACTCAAATTACACGGGGTTAGCTCTGATAAATCCATTATAAGCTGAAGATGTCCTAAGTCAAAAATGCATTTAATATATTTGTATTAGTTAGCTCTTACATTATTGGTACTAAAATATGTGGCAAGAAGGACTTAGAGGGAGAAAGGTTTATTTCCCTTATGGTTTTAGATGTTCAGTCCATGGTTGGCTGATGGCTCCAAGGCAGAACTGCTCAGCTCATGGCAGCCAGGAAACAGAGAGAGGGAAAAAAAAAAAAAAAGCAGCCAGAGACAGAAGAGACAGATGCAGTCCCCAGGGCCACACCCCAAGGGACCCCCCCCCCTTCAGTCACATCCTACTTGTCTACAGTTATCACCCAGTAAATCCATTGAAATTGTTAGTCTACCAATGAATTTATCCTCAGATGAGGTTAGAGTCCTGATTCAACTATTTCACCTCTGAACATTTTTACATTGCCAACATGTGAGCTTTTCTGGGGTCATTTCATAACCAAACCATAAGAACATCTAATCTACCAAATATCCTAGATTAGCAACACAGCACACTGTAGAATAGCAGTAGCTTCCCCTCAAAGTTTCAGGGTCAACTGGGAGCTGTGGCTCTCTGCTCCTGAAGAGTATCTCAGGAAGAATATGTTTCTCTGCCTTGTCTCACTTCTGTTACCTTCTAGCATTCCTTGCAACACTTGGTTCATGGTCCTTTTCTGCATCTTCGAAGCAGCAGTATAGCATCTCCAAATCTCTTTCTGCTTCCATTGTCTTTATCACATTGTGTTCTTCCTCTTCTGCATCAAATATCCCTCTGCCTCCTTCCTATAAGGACTCTCCTGATTGTATGTAGGGGCAACACAGTTAATCTAGTGTAGTCTCTCCATCTCAAGATCATTAACTTTAATCATATCTGCACAGACCCTTTTCCCACATAGGTAACATTCCTAGGTTCTAAGGATTAGAACCTGGTTGATTATTTTCAACTACCAAAGAGACAACCCCACTTCCCTCTCAGGCCTAGAGAGGGGATCAGATTCAAGAAGGATTGACTTATAAATGACAGAATGAAACCCACCTCTGCTAGTCTCTGAAGTCCAAGTGCTCCCACTCCATCATGGTGCTTCTTGTGAAGTTGCTATGAACTCCTAGATCTAGAAAATAAGAAATTTACCCAGGATCCCCAAGATGGAAATAGATTCTTGAGCTCGGGGATCACTTAGACGCAAGTACCTGCTTCCTACCTCCAGGGTAAGGCGACACCTGCACTCCCTCCTCTGGCCACAGCCTCTGCCAGCTCCTGTGGTGCAGGCTAAATTGTTGCAAACCTCTCATAGTCACAATAGGAAGTCTTGGGTGGTCAGCAGCGCTTCATCAGGGCCTTAAAAATACAACTGGTGTCAGTTATCCTGCAAGAATTGGTTCAGAAGTATTGTTTTCACAGAGAGCACATTTACTACATTATAATAATACCTGCATTGGCTAAATGCCAAGTAAAATAAGACCATATCCATGGCTTTGCCCTTTCTGTGTGTCATCACATGTAAATCCTACTTTCCTTAATCTCACGTGCTTCAGTTTACCCCCTTTATATTGTTCCCAGAGCTGCGATTTCTCACCATCTGTGTGAGAAAAGCAAATGCAAGCAGTGTCTGCCTCACAATTACTTGGTATTTCCAGTAAATATAAATTCGCATGTTTTTAGGAGCTTTTTCCTGCTGCTGCTATTATTGTTGTACAAAGACAACACAGCTTGACTCGTAAATACTATTACCTAAGATGAGTCTCCAAGCCCTGCTGGCAATAATGTTCCATTTTTGAGTGGCTTTTTCCCCATCAGACAGGTGTACTTAGCTTTACAGGAGAAGCATTTCTGAAGGGTTGGCTCTACTGCATATTTTGTAAAGCAGATTTCATTTTAACATTGATTTCCATTATGTCAAAGATGGTCTCCAGAATCTTTTGCTATTATTGCTTAGTTATGATGACTATGCAAACAAGGAAAGAGAAAGGAGTTTCTATGGGGCCGGCTCCCTACCTGGAAAGGACCATTTAACAGAGGGAGCTTGTAACTTTCAAATGGCTCTGAATGGCTCCCCTGAAATGACCTCAAGCCCATTTCAGCTCAGACAGCCTTCAACTTCTCTGCTCCACCATGAATTTGACAGTGAAGCAAAGGAAGCAGAGTAATGCCATGGACAAATATCAAAGCAAGTGACATGTTTGCTTCAGTGGGTAGGGGACATGTGGGGGCACCAATCCCAGTAACCAGATCAATTACATTAGGAAGGCAGAAGTGTGCAATCAACCACATGGAATTTGGTTGCAGATTGGATGGAGGTCAGATGCAAGTTTCATTCTGACATCCATCCTCCATTCTAGCAGGATGGCTTTAAACCTGGGTTCTGGGAAGTCTTCTCAGGGAGCTGCCGGGAACTGGAGACAAGGGCAAGAGAGGAGGCTTCTAGAATCCTCCACCCATCTCCAAAGGGCAGGTCCACTTTTATCTATCAACTGTTATAAGTGCTAGAATCCCTGAAGAGCTTCAGTTAGAAGAAAGAGGTACAAATCTTAAATGTTTATAGAAATACCTACTGAGATCATCTTCCACCACCAAATTCTGATTTTCTCATTTTTCCCAGTATTTGTTAGCTTTTGGACATTTCATTCTGGTGTGTTCATGCCTAGGCAAATCAGATTCATTTTTGAGCCTCTTCCCCCATTTGCCAAAGAAAGGGAGAAATACTTACTCGGAAGGTGGTTTTAAAGATTGGAATAATCTAGAACAAGGGTCAGCAAATTTTCCCATAAAGGGCCAGATAATAAATGTTTTAGGCTTTGGAGACATGTGGTCAGTCTGTCACAATTACTGAAGTATGCCATTATAGCACATAAGCAATATAGACTATATGTAAATAAGCAATATAGACTATATGTAAATGAATAGGTGAGGCTGTGTTCCAGTAAAATTTTATTTACAAAAGCAAGAAGCAGGCTGAATGTGACCCATGAGCCTGTTTGCCAACCTCTCTCCTAGAATGTGCCTAATACACAGCCTGCTCAGGGTGCTGGCCCTGGGTCTGTTTGCCCTCAGATTCATTCCCTGGACTTCTGTGCACCTTTCTGGATCACAGGGGAAGAGAGGTGGATCCCCGAAAACTAAATTTCCCATCCTCCTTTGCCAGCTGAATTCAGGATAAATTTAACCAATGAGAGGAGACAGTGGGATCTTGGAAGTAGGGCAGCTCTGGGACTGGCCCTTCCCTCCACAGTCCCAGCTCTCAGCCCCTGGCATCTGGGCCCTAGTAGCTTTTCCTCCACCCACTTCCGGAATGAAGTAGTTAATCTCCAGGGCTTTCTCCCCTCCCCCATCTCTTTGAAACTACTTCCCCATACTCAGTTGCATCTGTTGAACTGATTGGCTTGAGCTCATTCATTTCTCAGACTGGACCCTGACTAAAAGAGTTAATTCTCCATATACGATTGATGTTCTTAATTTATTCCTCTTAACACTCGATATTTTTAACTTCATGCGGTAAGATTTCTGCAGAAAGGTCTATATATAGCTCCACATACAGTTCCTAGAAGGAGAAATGCAGAATCTTAGTCCTTTAGTCAACAAGCATATAATTGGCATCTAACGTGTTCCAGACACTGTTCTAGGTCCTGGGAACACAACAACGAGCTCAAGTGTTCACAGTCTAATCAACTAGTTGATGTCTTTATTCATTACTCGATCCACCCCTTTCATGTTGCACACAAAGATTAAAAGGTCAAAAAACAATCTAGTTAGTGTTCACTGGAAATGTCATTGGCATCAGGCTGTCATCTAAGCATTTTAAATAACTTAACTTACTTGATTTTCATAACAGCCCAATGAAGTAGAAAATATTATCTCATTGTACACTAAAACAACTTGTCCAAACACATGTAATTAGTGAGTGGTGGAGCTGGGATTTGAACCCTGGAAGTCTAGGTCCATATCACAAGCTCCTGATTATCAGATATACTGTCTCCCTCCCAAGCCACAGAAAGCTGTGTCCAAGGCCACGGTGACAAAGTTATGATGAGGACCAGGTTCTTGGGTTCTAATTATATATTCCAACCATTAGCAAATTAGCAGCCACTGATAAAATCACAGAGACAGCAGCCATCCCCCTAAGAAGAAATAACAAAAAGTCATTAAATGTCTCTTTATAGTCTTCAGTAGACTCCACAGGAGAATGTAAGTCAATAAGGAATCCACTACACCAGCCGTCAACAAAACACTTTGCAAAATGTCCAAAAGCTAACAAACACTGAGAAAAATCAGAATTTCATGGGTAGGAAATGATCTGGATAGGTTTTCTGTAAATGTTTAAGCCTTGTAACCCTTCCTTCAAATAAGTTTTTGAGATACTCCAGTACATATAACAGTTTAACAGTTGACAGATAAAAGTGGAGCTGCCCTTTGAGGCTGTGTAGAAGGTTCTAGAAGCCTCCTTTCCCTGCCTCTATCTCCAGTTCCCAGCAACTCCCTGAGACAATTTCCCAGAGTCCAGGTTTAATACCATCATGCTAGTTCACCCCAGTCTCTCTGAAGCCCTGAGAAGTGAAAAGACTCGCCCAAGGTCATTCAGGAGTTGTGGCAGCGTGGAGGTCACAGACAAGGCTCTGAGTCCCTCTCCAGTCTTCTTTTCAATGTCACCACCATGTGCTCCTTTGACTCAGTTTACTAGAAACTACAAATATCTTTATGGGAGGCAACTGTGTGGGCCTTTTTTCAGCCCAATAAAAGGAGCAGCAATAAAAGGAGCCAGGATGCCTGGTAGGAGGGGGATAATTGGAGCAGGGCCTCAACAAACCTGATGGAGCCCTCCACCTCATTTCTGAGGATCTCACAGTCCTTGGCCATGTGGGCAAGGCCACACTGAACTAAATGGAGAAGAAAGCAGCTCTCTGATCTCACTGCTCAGCAAAAAGCATTTCCCAAGATATCAAAAGCCCTCCTCCCTAAGACTGCTGTGTGTTGTACAAGTCGTTGATGCAAATCTATGTCCCCGGGCTCACTGCTTGTCATCAATTTTATGGCATGACAGCGGGGTTCCAACAGCTTTCTAGCCCAGAATCAGAGGGGACCCACAAGCTTCCATGCTCGGTGGCTTTTACACATTACACGTTTCTCTGAGGCTTTCCCTTAATGTAACCGACTACCTCTAGTTGCCATTTAGACTTCGTGGGGTTCCTAGATCTCTCTGTGCTGAGAGAAAAGCCCTGGAAACCCCCGGCTTTGAGACAGCTCCAGGAAGCCAAGAACTCAGAGACAAATCCCTGATTACTAAGCAGAGGAAAGCTGCACATAGTCTGCAGAGTGTAGCTAGAGTCGCCTCAAACTTGCACAGGAATCTTTGTTATCTGGGGCTACACACTCCAATTCAGTGGTCAGAACAAAGTTGTTGAAGGACATTGGAATAAACCAAGGGAGTTTCACCTCCAAAATCCCCATTCAGGTCTTACATCACAGATGCACACAATTTCTTTGTTCCAATCTCCTCTCCTCCTGCAAAAAGTTATATTAGGCAGATTTTCTCACCACAGATACTAGAGTGAGGTCCATTGTTCCTCTTATGACTCATTTTCTCCCAGTGGCTTATTTTCTTTATAATCAGTTGAAAACTAAGAAGTTGTGCTTCAATTACCATCAAGCCAAGTCTTATGAAGACACAAGGGCCTGACAGTTTTCTATTGATGGATTAGGCACTCATTATTTTTTCTGGCTTTTAACGGCTTTTCAATCTAACTTGTCATTCCAATGTTCTCCCCATTCCAAGATGACAGCACAAATCGGTCGCAGACTGTGCACTTACAGCAGTCTTTCCAGAAACCCTAATGGTTTGTGAGGTTATTGGCTTGTCTGTTTTCCTTCTAGTAAATTCTTTTTAAAATTCCAGGAAATTGGTTAAGTTCATGTCTTAAAGAGAAAAAAAGTCGATGTCCTTAATTGTTCTCTCTTCTTTTAGGGTGTCCTCCCACAGGAATGAACATCATCAGATTTGGTCAAGGGTCCAACATTGTCTGCCTTCCTATAAAGTTTCAAAGGTCCCCCTTCCTTTTGTGGGAAGAATGTATGTGGTGTGACTTTGAAGAACCTCATTCAGCCTGCATGCTCAAGACCCACAAAGCAGCAAGATCTGCCCTGTCCCAACATGACACCCTAAGCTTATCACCCAGTTCCAGCTTCTTCCCTTCTTAAAAAAAGTTACCAAAAAAAAATTGCATTGGGGGAAGATTTTGTCTTCTCCTTTACTTATTTTTGTAGTTTGATCAGGTATTTTCCAAGGAATAAAGGAACCACTGTCCTTGCTTTTGTTATAATCATTTATTTGCATCTCATTTGAATCTTATCACCTATTTATACATCCCCAAGCAATGAATTATTTAGGGTTGTCCATTTTGAAAGTTCATTTAAAAATAATCATATGTTATCTAGGCACGGGGTGACGCATGGCCTATAATCCCAGTACTTGGGAGGCTGAGACAGAAGAATTGCAGATTTGAGTCCAGCCTTAGCAACTTAGTGAGACCTTCAACAACTTAGTGAGATCCTGTTTCAAACTGAAAAATAAAAGGGGGTGGGTGAGTAGCTCAGAAGTAGAATGCCCCTAGGTTCAATCCTCTTTACCAAAAATAAAAATAATAATCATACATTTTCTAAGATTTATTAAATAAAGTACAATGTTGCAATAATGCACAAGCAAGGTGTCTATAACTACTCTGTTTAATGCCAAAGACACCAACCATGCACTTTGAAATGGGTCCAGTCCAAACCAAGATGAGATGGGAAGTATAAAACATACACCAGGCTTTAGAGACATAATTTAGCAAGAGAAAAGGGACATAAAGTACCTTATACCTTATGAATGCTTCTGTATCCATGAAATGGTGAAAAGACAACATTTTAGATAAATTATTTTCAATTAAGTATATTATGAAAATCCATTTCACCTGTTCCCTTTTATTTTTCTGATACTACCAGAAAAAAAAATTTTAATTACTTATTTGGCTCATATTACATCTCTATTGGATGGCACTGGTATGCAAACTTTCCAAATTCTTTACACTCAAAATTCCCACCAAACTTCAATTCTAAACAACACTGGAGGACTACTGGACATCTATTTCTGGCCAATCATTTTGTTGGGTTATTGTTGATGTTTTGTTTTGTTTGCATTCTGACCTCCCTTACTCTAACTCCTCATATCACAAAGCTCCCCAGGCAACCCTGCATTTCTCTTCTACAGCTCTCTATTTGCCAACGAAAATGAGCATTGTTCCAGTTTCCCAATGCCCATGGCAAATGGTCAGTTAGTGTTCTCACCCTCCAATGCCCTCCAATTCCCGGACCTTTCCTTCTTTCCTTCTATCTCTCCTTGGTTCATGGGCCCCTTCATTCCTGTACCAGGGGTCCTGCTCCCCCACATCAAAACCATTCTGAGGCTTTGGCTTAGGTGAGAAACATCATCATGACATTGATCACGGCTTTTCATCTTAAAGTGAAACAAAAACCCACTATCATTTCCATTCTCTAGCCAGTTCTTTCTTCTCCTGAAGAAATGCATCTATTTTTATGTGTTGTTTCTATTCTTTGTATTCATGTGTATTGAAGAATCACGATGTGTTACATTAGGAAGCAATATGAAACTTATCTCCTCCTGCCATTTTGTGGGAGAAGAAACTGAAGCTCAAAAAAGATTAAACCATTTGCTCAACCCTCCTAAGAGTAACAGTCTGTAGAAATTTCTTAACATCAAAGCTATCATATAAAAAATCTGATTCCGCAGAAAGCAAAAACAAAAATGAAGGAAAAGTAATCTATCTACTCCTTCATGTACCTGACTCACATACTACTTGTTCCAATATAAAGAAGTATTTTCATTTATTTAAAAGAGCTCGGGGCCAAGCGTGGTGATACATACCTGTAATCCCAGTACTTGGGAGGTTGACACGGGAGGATTATAGGTTTGAGGTCAGCCTCAGCAACTTGGTGAGACCCTGTTTCAAAATAAAACATGAAATAGGGCTGGGGATGTGGCTTGGAGGAAGAAGCCCATGTGTTCAATCCTCAGTACACTCCCCAAAAAGTAGTTCAGATCTATCTCTTCATGATCAATTGTGCAGCCTTTGGGTAGGCTTCCAAAGATCCCACATATTGAGGTTTCCCTTCGCATGAGGGCATGGGAATCAGAGATTGAGAACCTAATTAAAACTCTACTTACTCTCTGCACATGATGAGGCTTGAGATGAGACCTTTATTCTTCCAGCATCTGCCTCAACCTCTCTTGCTCCCATGATATACTCAGAAAAACTCTGACCACTCTCTATGGGAAGACCTCTAGTCTGATTTGGAGACCACATAATGCTAAAAACCTCTGCACCAGCCTTATCTTAATGTTGGAAAAAAATCTCAGGACTCTGCTACTCAACCTGTGATCAATTCCATGGACTTTTCCATAGCAATCTGTGAAGCATGGTGCAATCTCTGTAATCAAGATGTAGCTATAAAGAGTTCTCTGCTTCACAAAACAGGCTGCCCTCTTTCTAGCAAGTTCTTTGAAGAGACAGAGGACCCACCTTGGTGCTCCTGAAAATGTGATGTAATATCTGTAGGAAGCACTGAGTTTAGGAACATATGCACTTTTACTGATTATTCATGTGCCTTTGAGCAACTTGCTTCCCTCCCCTACAGCCAAGATTTCTCATCTGTGAAGAGAATGTGGTATCCAGGTAAATCTAGGGTTTCCTCGGTGACAACATTGTATTAACAAGAAGTTGATCACTTGGTTCCTGGTATCTAAGTCTCAGTTTTCTCATCAGCAAAACCAGAGTAATAGAAGTACTTACTTCATGTATAGTGCTAAGCACAATACAAGATATATTATTTCAAACAAGCATGCAAGTTTGTGCAAAGACTGGGAGCAACCCCTTTGGGGGCACATTGCACCCATTTTAATGCAAACTTAAACTCAGTAGTTATAAGTTCAGAAAAGCGTCCTGAAGTTATTTTATTCTTACTTCTTTGGATCAGACCTCCTTCTTCCAATGTCTTCTCTTCCTGCCTGGTGTAGAGTCAATTTCCAATGGCAACAAGAATGGCAGAATCAGCTCATGAGGCTTTTGAGCTTTCCTCTGCCTTCTGTTATTTTCTTCCCTATAGCTTATCCAAATAGTCTCTCATCAGGCCCAAAATAAGTGAAGACAGAATAGTCATTGAAAGATTCTTCAGAGGACTCTGAAACCATCCTCTTGCTCATTTTGGAGACATGGTCTCAACTACCTTCAAGCATGGAGTACTATCACAATGTCAGAAAATTTTAGCCCCGTCAGAGTACTTCATTGTCCAGTATGAAAGCCACCAGCCACATAGAGTTATTGAGGTTTTTAGGTATGACTAATCCAAATTGAGATATGCTTCAAGTGTAAAATATATACCAGATTTCAAAAAACAAATGCAAAAATGAAAAGAATGTAAGCCATCTCGCTAAAAATTATATATAGATTACATTGTGAAATGGTATTTCAGGGATATTGTGTTAAACAAAGTGTTAGTAAATTAATCTCATTTGTCTTATTTTATTTTTAATGTGTCTACCAGAAAATCTGAAGTCTTGCATATGGTTTACATTATATTTATTATTAGACAGTGCAGCTTTTACAATGATCAGCTTTTGTTGCTCTGTATTCTGGAATTACATCACAGAGACTTCCTCTCAAACTATTGCAGTGAATAAATTGAACAAATAGATACCTTAGGTGTAAAAATAAAGCAGTTTTATTTGGATTTCCTATTTTCCTTTCATTTATTGATTGTGGCTACCTTTTCCCTTCCCCTGGATGAAAACTTGACTTCTTGGTTACTTAAATAATGAAAAATCTTAGTCATATAAGTCACAAGACAGTCTCAATTTATACTCAGAATTCCAAACATACAGTACTAGTGAAAGCCTCCAACTTTATTTAAAGTTTTGGTGACTCATCTTACCTTCCTCTAGCTAGAATTGTTAAAAGGGGGAGGGGAGAGCTCCAGTTAGTGAAGGGGGTGGAGCTATCACATTTCTCTTCCTCCCCCAATTAATTCACTAAAGTTTCTCATTTCTCTAGTGCAGATAGAGATGGAGACATGATCCTGTTGATCATGTGGACTTTCTGGGTCATGCCAGTGTTTAAAGCTGACTCTTCTTATAGAGAGATTCCAGGAGCTCTTTTGAAACCGGCCTCATTCTTGGGCTCCACTAACCTGAAATTCCCCCTTGGTGTTTCTAAGGTCTTCTCCACTTTTCTGCTTCCTCTTTCTGCAGCCCTGAGGAGTCCACTAGTAATACTTTAACTTCTTTTTGCTGAGGCTTTTCCATTTTTTCCTTAAAAGCAATTTTCTTTGAATTATAACAAACATACAAGTGCAGAAATCACAAATGTGCAATTTGAAATATCTCAAAGTAAGTAAATGTGGGTGACCACTACCTACACCAATATTCTGCTCAGTTTTTAATGGCCTTCTCTGGCAAGGTCTAAAATGCCAGCCTTTCCTATTTATGTGGCTGCATCTGGTCCTGAGGACACTTGTGTACAGTTTGCCTCCAGAAATTCTGAGGAGACATGTCCAGGACAGAAGCAAATCTCATTTTCTCATACAAATCAGATGCATATTGTCTTAGTCTACTTTGTGCTGCTGTAGCAGAATACTTGACATTGGTTAATTTATAATGAACAGAATTTATTTGGCTCACAGTTCTGGAGGCTGGGAAGTCCAAGATCAAGTAGTTGCATCTGGTGATGGCCTTCTTGTTGAGTCATAATGAGGCAGAAGGCATCATATTGGTGAGAGAGGGAAGAGGGACAGATGCATCCTTTTATCAGGAGCCCAGTCCTGTGACAACTTACCCATTCTTGCAACAATCCATTCAGGAAGGCAGAGTCCTCATGACCCAATCACCTGTCAACATTGTTGCATTGGTGATTAAGTTTATAGATAGCCTAAGCAACCTGGCAAGGCCCAAGACCTCAGGAATATAAAAACACTCTTATCAGGCAAGATAGTTGTTATGGTTAGGATATAAAAAGTCACCCCGAAAATCTCATGTGTTAGGCAATGCAGTCAGGTTCAGAGGTGAGGCATGGATGGAAAGAGTGGGTCACTGGAGGCATGGCCTTGGGAACTGTATCTGGCCCTGCTTCCTGGTCACCATGAGCTGAGAGTGAGTCTCCTCCCCTCCCCCACCACATTCCCTATCACCACAATCTCTGCCTTGGAGCCATCCAGCCATGGACAGAACTCTGAAACTGTGAACCCAATAAACCTTTATTCCTCTATGTCTAGCTTGTCAGATGTTTTGGTCACCATGATGAAAAACCTAACTAAAACAATAATCAAATGACTTATAGATTCTCCAAGAAGGTAGGAAAGGACTAGACCATTTTGGGGAATGTGCATGTCTTAAACATGCCCAAGGCTGCTGAGCTAATCCTTTACTTCACACACTCAAAGTTGTAAAACATTAATCCTAAGTAGAATGTGACAAGAGATGTGTGTGTATGTGTGTATTATAATCCCTTTTAGGGAACACATTCAAATCATAGCACCTGTCTATCCTACATTAAGCTCACTGAATGGATATTGACACTTCTCCACTTGATGTCAAGTGAGGAAAAGAATCTCTCATCCTTCTTGTTGAAGTGGGAGATGACACTGAAATTCATAGCATACCAATGATTCTTGTGAAATATTTCCCATTTACAATTCCTTCTTTCCTTATCACTCAATGTGAAGGAAGGATCTGGAGTTCTAACTGATTCTCAGCTATCTATATTGAATATTCTGACCTGGTGCCTTATTTGATGGCGGATATGTATATATATATATATATACTCTTCACCAAAATGTCTCTAACATCTTGTGTTACCACCACAGGCACTCTTACTTAGTCATTTTCTCTTTTCTTCTCTATTCTTTTTTTTTTTTTTTTCAGTACTAGGGATTGAACCCAGGGGCATTCTACCTCCAAGCTACACCCCCAGCCCTATTTTTATTCTTTATTTTGAAATGGTTTCACTGAGTTGCAGAGGGCCTCAGTAAGTAGCAGAGGCTGGCCACAAACCTGCGATCCTCCTGTCTCAGCCTCCCAAGTACTGGGATTACAAGAGTGCACCACCACACCCAACTCCATCAACTATTTTTTAAAAGCAGAGGTTGGATGGAAATTTTTCTGACCAAGTACTATATTAAATTCTAGGTCACAGAAAGCCTCTTTCCTTCTACCTTTCTATCAAGCTCTGCTTGGATTTGAGTATCTCTTCCAAGAGGTCAAGGCTTCTACCTGCAGCCATACACAGAGCAGGACAGGGTTGATGAAGGGTGGATCAATCCAAGGGTGATTCAAATCCAAGCTCTACCATTTTATAGCCTCTCAGAGCTCTCTTTTCCCTCAAATGCTATGGTAGCCCTCTCTTTGCACGGTGGAGAAGAATGAGGTTAAATTATGGTAAGTTCTTAGTGAATGGGTAACTTCTTTGGTCAATGCTTAATGAATGGGTAACTTTCCATGACTTTCTGGCTCATGAGATAGTGTCAGGTTTTGTGTCTTCTGAGAATAATTTTTCTTCCAAATCCGTTCTTAGAGTGTTCACTTTTCACAATGCTTTCCACAACTATCTCACATTAAAAACCATTTCCTGGATCTAAAGAAGGAAGAAAGAATCTAAAATAAGAAAATATGGGAAATAATCTAAAATTCCTACTCATTGTTATGTAACTGGAAAGATGTTGAGATATCATCTCTCTAGCCTTGACTATGGTCGAGACACATACCACCTACAACCTTCTTCATTCTTCCTGTTTTATGAGAATTTTCCCAAGAAGATGCATGCAAAACTATATTGTCATCAAAAGGACTGAAACATAGGGGTTGAGGATAGTTCATATCACACTTTGAACTTTCAAGAAGTTATATATTTAATCTACTAGTGAATTCCCATCATTGTTAATTATTGTTACTTATTTGTTTTTTTAAGCTAAAGAAAATGCCTCACCATCATCTGCCACTACCACTGACTTGCACATTTCTCTAAGGTTGTCCACCATCCCCAACTTCTTGGGGGTGTTTTTCAGGCACGGCTATCTGCAAATGCAACAGAACCACTGAGCAAACAATGAAGGGGCTGTTCAAGGAACAGACGGGATGCAGAGTGTGGCATCTGGTACAGGACAGGGAATGTGTTATGAGACTGCTCAGCCTACTCTACAATCCCACACATGTTTTCTGTAGCTTATGTCTGGATAATCCCATTGTACTAAGAAAAATGGTAGCTGCAGTTGGTCTATTCCAACAGTTCAGTGCAAATGTCTGGGGCAGAAAAATCTACACAGGCAAACTCTGTCCTCAGTCATGGACCCTGGCCAGAGATCATATCATTGTGTGGTTAGTTAAAAAGAGTCCAGGACAAAAAGTTCTAACTGGTCACATGACCCATCCTCTCGGTTGGGAAAACAACTCATGTAGCAGTCCCACTGACAGTGGCCACCTCAAGAGGGGTCATCCCACACGGTGGGGAGGCGTCGCTGGTCCTGCATGGGTCTTTTCAACCACATTCACACACCTGGCTACTGGGTTTCATCAGCTGCTCCATCAGGAATATGAAAGGCCAGGAACATAATAGGAACCAAATAGTCTCTGCAGTTGAGAAGAATGAGCTTTGAAAAGCAGTGCAGAGTTGCTTCTTGTCTAGGCCAGTGACTTACTGTGGCATAGAGAAAAGGGAGGCTTCTATTATTATTTGTAGAACATAAAATAGGAGTCATAAAACCTAGAATCTGCACCAAAGGACCCGTTCTTATGAAGCACTGCAGAGTCCCTGTGTTTATTCTCACAGTTTACAGAAGCTCTCCCAGAGGAGGCAAGACTCTTGCCCTTTGATTCTGTCATTCTGATATAGTTCCTAGATTTCTGCATGTTGTCCAGGAGGAAAGAAGAAGTCACTTTGCAGCATCCTTGTCCTTTGTGCCTAGATGGTTGTCCTGTGCTAACATTTGCATGTAGATAGCACTTTAGAAACTTTCTCTTCCCACTCTTGACCCCACTCACCTGGACTAGTTTATGTTACGCAAGGAGAAACAGGCAACAGGAGACCCTTTTGATATACACACATAAAACACACACACACACACACACACACACACACACACACACACACACACCTTGGTCTAAAACTCCAGAGCAATGGAGAATGTTTCCAAGCCCAGCCTGAGTAAAAGTAATTTTTTAAATTACAAGAGCCCCCATTTCACACTTTGCACGATGGTGTAATGGTAGCTACTCGTGAAAACTGCCTGACACACAACAACACATGCGAAATGGAGGTAAAAGAAAAGATCAAATGAAAAAATATGTAGTCAAGCTGCTTATTAGGAACAATAACATTTCCAGGAATGGGTCACTGGAGGAAGCAGTTGATTTGGCTGGGGATAAACAGTGCCTCTTAGGTATGCCCTGAGAAGACACGATCAGAACTTAATTTTAAGTCTGAGGATTGTAATAAGAACTTGGTTTTTTAAAGTCACTGCCAAAGAAAAGGGAGCAAGGATAAGCCGGCCCTGGAGATTGAGCTGTAATGCATAAGCATTATCCTCGGGGTTGAGAGGAGGGCAGGGACTAGTTAGGAGCTAATTTCCACCCATCTCTTTAGATGCTCCAGCAATGGGAACTCTTTGATTATATGGTCATCTGCCACAAAAGATGGGACAGGGAGCTCCTGAGAGCAGCATTCACCATGGGGTAGGAAAGAGAATAAAGACTCATTTTCCAACTCCACAGAGAGCTCTCCGCCTGCTAAGAGGTTTCTGTGAGATGTCGGTAATCTGATGCTTTTGGTCTTCATTTCCCCATTTATGGGCTGATTTTACATTGCTGGAGACTCATGATGTCCTCCCTAATGGACAGCACTTTTGCAGAAGAAAGATTACACAATAGCAACATGACAATTCTCTTTTCTCCCAAGTTGGACTCTCAATTTTAAAACAGCTGATGCTTCTTTTTTTTTTTTTTTCTTGAAAGAACAAAAACATAACTCTGATTCTTAACCTTGATATGAAAAGTGTGCTCCACTGGGCCTTTTTGAACTTTGCAAGGGACAGGTATGAGGTGTTGGAGCTGAGAGTCACTGCAGGATGAACCATTTCCTGCCACTGTGCTAGGGAAGCCTCAGGGCAGCGAGCATCCAGTGGGTACTGCTTGCAAATGAGGAATTTGGGGTGACCTACACCTTAGGTGTAAACTTGAGATCAAGGGAAGGTTAATGA
The DNA here is from genome assembly GCA_004027655.1 of Graphiurus murinus. Lineage (NCBI taxonomy): Eukaryota > Metazoa > Chordata > Mammalia > Rodentia > Gliridae > Graphiurus > Graphiurus murinus. The sequence continues at coordinate 124,279 of PVLC010000934.1, read as the reverse complement.
AAGAGTAAGTTTACCATTTCTGTCAGATTCATTCAAAACTAAGGTTTTTATTTTAATTATTGTCATAATCTGCAAATAAATTATGCCAGGCATGAACTTCTCAGAGATTAAAATCAGCCATATTAATCTCCCTTTAAGATAGCAATGTACTTCTCTGAAACCCCAAAGCAAATGCTATGAGTCACAAGAGTATGAAATTTCCAGGTCAGTTGATACTGTGTTACTCAAAGCTTCCCAGATGCCAAATAAAAATTCCATTATTTTGTGTGTGTTTTAATATCTTGCTCCCCTTGCCTGACTCCAATTCAATGACCTTCAAATGCAATATGCACCATCACAGTTACTTTCATCTGTACCTGAGTAGAGCAGAATCAATGCTCTTGTCCAGCAATTCCAATTAAGCCATGATAGACAACTCTGCTGAATCTGCAAGCCGTGGATTTATATTGAATTAATGAAAGCTGAAAGGAGTTCCCATCTTACAGCCACACTTAATGCATCCCTGTCAAAAGAAAATGCAATTACAATATTGCGTGTCCGTAGAGGTTGATCAGCTTAAGCAAGGTGACAACCATGAATTGATCATGTGTGATTGTCGATAAACATCCCAGTAATTATTTTAAAATGATCCACTTTTAGGTTTTTTGATTCCCTAGAGTCTGGGTGGTTCTGATGATTGGTAAAGAGGTATACATTTAAAGTCACTTATTTTCGGGTCAATAGTTTAAATAGACCAATAGGTAGCATTGAAGGCACCATATCAATTAGCCTTTATTATTTAGTTATTTCTGTATTTTTAATTAAAATTTGTTTTATTTTGGAATAATTTCAGACTTACAAAACTGTGGCAAAAATAGCACAAGTTTCAATCAGTTTCTTTTTTTAATCATTATTTTATTAGTGCATTGCAATTATGCATTATAGTCTTTATTATTTAGAAAAAAAAAACTTAGTCTAACAATTTATTTCCATGTGGATAAATCCAAGAAAAAATATTGTTTACACTTACTCTTTGGGATATATATATATATATATATATATATATATATATATATATATCTCCAGGAAAAAGAAAAGCAAGAGCATTGATAAAGTAGACAAAACAACATTTACATCTGCTATCAGGGGACTATTTTGATTTAGGCATTAAACACAATGTAAAGCATTCGCTTTTAAGACTAGGTTCTGACTTGCTGGATTTAATTAGAAGAGGAAAAATCCAAGCTTTAAAAAGGAAGGGAAGAAAAAAAAAAGGTATATCTGGTTACTTGATTACTGACATAAGTTAGCCTATGTAATAATGTTGAGTGATGGTTGTGCAAACTTGACTATCTTTTTTCATCCACAATAATATTACTTTAACTTCTTGTTTAAGATAATACAGAAATGATGTCTCTATTTTGTCTTCTTCCCCAAACTCATAAAGAAAACTAGAAATAGCCCCTATGCCTGAACCACAGTCAGGAAGAAGGAGGGATGCTTAATGCACTGTAAATTGTGCCCAGGGAAGGGAGAACTTAGACAGAAAATGTGAGCTGTGCAAACCTCAAGCTGACAGGGAGCTCTCCAGACCAGATGACTGGAGGGTAAAGGAGATGCCTCGATGGGAACAAAAAGATTAGGGTGTGAGAGCAAGCTCCCTGCAGAGAGGTAGAGAGGTTATTTTTGCAGGGAATACACTGTCAGTGAAATTAGATTTAGAGTAAATCTGGGTAGGATTCAGAGCTTCAGCCTTGGTTATCTGAAGGGAAGTAAAATTTAAATCGCTAACCAATACCTGTGACCAAGGGTCCAGAGTGGTTCTCTCTAGTGGGGGCAAAATCACATCAACAAGACAGAGTTCTAATGACAAATTATTCAGGGCGATTTAGCAAATTTTGCTAATATCCCAGCTTATCCTTCTATTTTTGCCCTATGAACAGGTAGCTGGTCCAGGAAAACTTCTCGCATTCAATAATGGACAAAAGCATGAAATTTATATGAACATATTTCAAAAACCACAGAAGAAAGTAGCATAACAAAGCAAAGCAAATACAGAGTGCACATCAGAAAATTATTCTCCAGACCAGCTTAAAACTGTGATGAAACGTCTTCATGAAAATCAAAGGAAGCAAATGAAATATGGTCCGATAGGGGAGAAAAGAAATATATATATATTTTTTTTCTTTTATATCATTTAAAAATTCAAACACAAAAATATTCAAAGATAAAATAATACTCCTATAACAGGGATTCAAATAGCTAAACATATATATATATATGTTTGCAGGGAAATGATTTTTTAAAAGACATGAGATAATAGAGAAAATAAGAGCATAATCAAGTAAAGGTCAGATTAGAAATAGCAACAACTAAAGAAGAGTCAAAAACACATAGGAGAAAGCTTTAGAAAAATGAGCATATGGGAAAGGAAAAGAAGTAGGCCTTTTAAAATTTACTAAGAGTAAATGTTAATTATGGAAGGTGGTTAAAAGAAAGAAGCCATTATGTTCTGGAAAAGATCATTTAAAAATTCAAACACAAAAAGTATTCAAAGATAAAACAATACTCCTATAATAGGGATTCAAATAGTTAATCAATAAGTCATTTACTTAAAGAAGAACCACACCAAGTCCCTGGAAAACTTGATACAGTCTTTATAATTTTTTCCAGAAAAAAGTACTATACAAACTGCACCCATCAAAGAAAATAATAAAGAACATCATTTAAGAAGAACAAGACTATTGAGCTGGGCATGGTAGCACACAGTTGTAATCCCAGTACTTGGGAGGCTGAGACAGGAGGATCACAGGTTCATGGCCAATCTCAGCTACTTAGTGAGTCCCTCCACAACTCAGTGAAACCTTGTTTAAAAATAAAGAGTAAAAATAGGACTGGGGGTATAACTCAGAGATAGAATGCCCCTGGGTTCAACCCTCAGTTCTGAAAAAAAACAAAAAGGAAAAAGACTACTAAATAAGTATAATTATAAAAAAGTGAATGTAAATATAAATATATGTGAAAATTATTGTTATGTGTCAGAATATAAATGTTAACAAGAATTTTTGACAGTGCAGAAATAATAATGTAATTAGAAAAACAGAAAAGTTGAAACAAATGGTTAAGAAGACATATTCAAAAAATAATGGTAGAAGCCGGGCGTGGTGGTACACGCTTGTAATCCCAGCATTCAGGAGGCTGAGACCGGAGGATCCGGGTTCGCGGCCAGCCTCAGCTACCTAGTGAGGCACTCCGCAACTTAGTGAGACTCGTTTTCAAAATAAAGAATAAAAAATAGGGCTGGGGGTATAGCTCGGAGGTAGAATGTCCCTGAGTTCAATCCCCAGTACCGCAAAAAAAAAAAAAAAAAAAAAAAAAAAAAAAAAAAAAAAAAAAAAAAAAAAAAAAAAAAAAAAAAAAAAAAAAAAAAAAAAAAAAAA
>PVLC010000934.1:68637-120760 GCA_004027655.1 Graphiurus murinus | reverse complement strand
GCCAAGAATAGCCAAAACACTACTAAAGAAGAATTAAGTAGAAGGGTTGGCCCTTCTACATTTAGTAATCTTCTGTGTATGCATAGGGTAGGGTTCAAACCCAGGGCCTTAGGCATGTTAGACAAGTGCTCGATCACTAAGCTATGACCCCCAACCCCTGTGTATAATAATTTTTAAGTATGTTGTTGTCTTGGGGATAGATAAATACTTAACAAAGCAAAATAAAGAGAACAGAAACAATCAAAAATATGTAAGAAATTAGTAAGCCATATCAATGAGGAAAGGGAATACTATTTAATAAATGATGAGATTATTTTTATCCAATGAAAATAATTAAATAAATCTCACTTCATACCATTTTCAACATAAATTTAAGATGGATCAAGGAATTAAATATTAAAAATGCTTGTAAACTTTTAAGTTTGTAGAGGCCTTCTATTTTCAATTTTGACACATAAAAAGCTTGGAAGTCTTCACTCCCATTTTTACAACAACAAAAAAAATCTGAACAAACAGAATATCCACAACTTTTATTAGACCTAATATAGAATCAAAGTCACAGGAAAAAAAAACAAAATACCTGATCACCTGATATCTGAGGAGACTGGTAAGTAGAAAGAATTACAACCAGGATCAGTTTACTTGAAGCCAAAGCACTTAAAGCCATAAATGTGTAAGAACACTCAAATGGCAACTTTGACCAATTTGTGGAAACAGTATAGATTAATGCAAGAACAAGGAACTCCTGAGGTCCCGAGGGCCACAGCCCTGGGCAGCCCACTCTTTCATGGGTTTTACCTCCAAGGATGCCACTAGGCTCTCATAGTGAAGAGTCAAGAAAAACCTTTGTTCCTGACAGGAAAAAAAGGAAAAGTGAAGCATTTCCAAATACAGCCAAAGCATTATCAGTATATGGCTTTCTGAACTAGGAAATAATTCACCAATACCTTGTGAGATGTGGAGGGAAAGAAAATTATCTCACTTTACTAAACCATTCTAGTGTCTCTATCTCACCTAAAGGAGAAAATGCTGAGGTCACAGACTAGGGCCACATGCCTACTAAATCACAGAGACTCAATCAAAAGATTATAGAATGGTACCCCTCACCCTCATCCATCCCCTGTCACCACATCATCAGGGTCTCAGCATAAGAATAGTGGTTTACAGCTTTAAAAGCTGCAGGACACAGACCCTACTTAAGAAGGATTTCTCAGGGAAACTCAAGCTCAAGAGGGTGGTATAAAAGCAAGGATACTGAAGCAAATGGAAGCTTGGAAACCTGTAGCTATAATAACATTAACACAGCACTTCCAGCCAGATTAACATAAACCTCCACACTAAAGTTCTACTTACCTCCATTCTTATAACTCAATACAGCTTTCAAAGTAAGTATCAAAACTAGAATCAGATATAGCCAAGATTTTGGAATTATCAGACCAAGAATTTTTTTAAACTGTGATTAATATGTTAAAGGTTCTAATGAAAAACTCAACAATATGCAAGAACAGAAATGTAAGAAAAGAGATGAAAACTCTAAGAATTCAAAGAAAATGCTAGAATTAAAAAAAAAATCTACCATAAAGGACAAGAAGAAAGTTATGGGTTCACTAGTACATAGGACACAGCCAAAGAAAAGTATCAGTGAGCTTGAAGATATGTAAAAAAAAAAAAAAATCCTAAATTGAAAGCCAAATCAAAAAGAGAATGAAACAAACAAAAACAAGAAAAGAATCAACAGAGTATTCAAGAGATATAGAATAATTTCAAAAGTTATAACATATGTGATACTTGATTAACAGAATGAGAGAAAGAGGTAATGGACCAAAGGAAATGCCTGAAATAATAATGGATAAGAATTTTTCAAAACTAATGACAGAACAAACCACAGATTCATGATGTTCAAAGACTGCCATACAATATAATTTTTAAATCTATACCTAATCATATTATATCAAACTAAAAAAAAACAAAGAGAAAATCTGAAAAGCAGCCAGATCTTTCATCTTTCATAAAAATTAACTGAAAGCAAACATATTCTTAAAAATAAAACACAATACTATAAAACTTCTAGATAAAGATATATAAAAAAAATCTAGTTGACCTTGGGTTTAATGAAGAGATTTTACAAAAGCACAACCCATGAAATTTTTTTAAAAAATAGTTAAAATTATAAACATATGGCCTTCAAAGGACACTTTAAAGAGAATAAAAACACAAGCCACATACCTGAAGCAAGTATTTGCAAAACACTTATCTATTAGAGAATTTGAGTCCAAAACATACAAAGAACTCTTAAAATTCAACAGTAAGAAAACAGTCCAATTTTAAAAATGGACCAAAAAATATATGAATACCTCACCAAAGATAAACAGAGGACAAATAAGTACATGAAAAGATTTTCATCATCACTTGTCATGGAAGTGGCAAATTACAGTGATGATTAGCAGTCCACACCTACTAGAATGACTAAAATCCAAAAACTGGTAACACCAAATGCTGGTGAAGACATTGAACAATAGAAACTTTCATTCATTGTTGGTGACAAGGGAAATGTTTTGGCCACTTTGAAAGACTTTGGCAGTTAAAAATTAAGTATAATTTTATATAGTACAGGAAGCATAAATTTATGTCCATACAAAAGCCTATTCCCATATATTTATAGCAGTTTTATTTTATTTTTCCAAAGATGGAAGTAAGCAAGATGCCCTTCAATAGAATATTATTCAATGATAAAAAGAAATTAACAACCAAACCATGAATAAACCTTAAATGCATATTGATAAATTATAAGAAGCCAATCTGAAAAGGTAACATACTGCATGATTCCAATTATATTAATTGATATTCTGGAAAAGGGAAAATGACAAAAAAACAGTAAAATATCTGTGGCTGTCTAGGGTTTATGGAAGGGAGGAATAAATGGGTAAAACACAGAAAATGTTTAGGGCAATGGACCTTTTCCATATGCTATTCTAATGTTGGGTGCATATTATTATTCATTTTTCAAAATCCACAAATTGCATAATGTTGGGTACATATTATTATTCATTTTTCAAAATCCACAAACTGCACAATATAGTGAGCCCTATGAACTTCAGTTAACAAAAACGTATCACTCTTGGTTCACCAATTATAGCAAATGTACCACACAACTGCAAGATGTAAATAATAGGGGAAACTGAGTGGAGAGAAAGGGGGTATAGTATAGTACAATAGTATATGAGAATACTGTATTATTTACTCAATTTTTATGTAAATCTAAAATTACTCCAAAAATAGTCTATTAATTTAAGAAAAAAAGGAAACTATAAAAAAATGCGCTATAAGTCCAAAGCAGAGCAAACAAACATGAATTTACACTTCAACATATCAGAGTGAAGTCAAAGGAATCAAACATATTTTTTAGAATCTTAGAAGCTTCTAAAAAGAAAACTATGTATAGTTATAGTTATTTTGTGTGTGTGTGGTACTGGGGATTGAACTCAAGGGCATTCTACCTTCGAGCTATACCCCCAGTCCTATTTTTTCTTCTTTATTTGGAAACAGAGTCTCGCTAAGTTGCTGAGGGCCTCACTAAGTAGCTGAGGCTGGTGGAGAACCCAGATCCTCCTGTCTCGGTCTCCCAAGTACTGGGATTACAAGCATACACCACGACACCCCGCTGGAAAACAATAATTTTAAAAACAACAACAATCAGACTGATCTCAGATTTCCCATCAGCAACAATAAATAGCAGAAAACACTGAGTAATATCTTAGACAAACTGGGGAAGTAACTGTCCAAGTATGGTTCTATTCATCAAGCAAGGGTAGAAAATAAAAACATTTTCAGAAGCATGAAGATTCAAACAATTCTCTACTTGTGGACCCATGATGAAAAATTGCTTAAGAGCAACACATGAAGAAGAAATTTTTTTTTTTTTTTTTTTTTTTTGCGGTACTGGGGATTGAACTCAGGAGCATTCTACCTCCGAGCTATACCCTCAGCCCTATTTTTTATTCTTTATTTTGAAACCGAGTCTCACTAAGTTGTGGAGTGCCTCACTAGGTAGCTGAGGCTGGCCGCAAACCCGGATCCTCTGATCTCAGTCTCCTGAATGCTGGGATTACAAGCGTGCGCCACCATGCCCGGCTTGAAGAAGGAATTTGAACTGAAAAATAAATGAGAGCTCAAGGTGCCTACCTGAGAAAAAAAACACTGATAAGATATTTTCGTAGTTCTAACTGCTGATAAATTTAGGGTGGGGTGTTAAAAACAAATTGTAAATAGAAAAATATCAGACAAAAATATCATGGACAATGGGAGAAAAGAATTCAGATCAGTGTCATAAGGCTTTTGTATTTTTTGAAGATCAAGATATTGATTAACCATAGAATTCTTAGGTGAAGAATATAGACTAAATATTTTAAGATAATCATTGAAGAATAAAAACAAATCTATAACTTCCAAGTCTGTATAATAAGAGGAAATTGAACTTGAAACAATAGAAAGTAACATCTAAACTGGTGGTACCAGGGATTGAACTCGAGGCATTCTACTTCTAAGTTGTACCCCCAGTCCTATTTTATTTTTTATTTTGAAACAGAGCCTCACTAAGTTGCTCAAGATGGCCTAAAACCTGTGATCCTCCTGTCTCAGCCTCCCAAGTATTGGGATTACAAGTGTGGCCTGCAATGTAGGGCTGGAAATTGAGTTTTATAGGGTCTATTCTTTTTAAAGCATTCCACGGCATTTGATTTGCATCTGTAAAGAGGCTGCAAGTGAACTGTCCCTTACTGCTGTCTAGGGCTCATTTGGGGAGCACAGAAAAACTCCTCCTAGTGTCATGAGCATTGATGTATTAACAGAAAGTGAGTGAATGAAAGTAAACCCCTTTTCCTTTTGAAAAACCTGATGTTAACCACACATTATGCCAACTTTCAATCTACTGTAGATTTCAAAAACTGAGGATACCCAGAGGGGCAGGGGCTAGAACAATGCAGGGGGGTAGTAGTGGGATGTACTTTGGAGCACTGAATAAAAATAAGAGGACAGTGGAAGGGCCCATAGGGAACTATTTCCTTTTCCTGAAAAGAGTGCCATAAGCCAATAAGTTTGGGAATCTATGAAACAACTTTGCTTAAGGAAATACAGTATCTTTAATATACTTTTATCAGTGCATTGTAGCCATACATCTTAGTGAGATACAAAATGATACAAACATATATACACACAGCACTTGGTGCTTTGGACTTTTGTTTATGTCACTGAGTAGCTGTGTGGACGTGGACAAGGTACTCAATCTCTTTGTGACTTGGTTTGCCCATTCACATAATGGGAAATATGTATGTAGTCATGTATATGTCATGACTACATGCATTATAAGGCATATATATGTCTCATAAATTTGATGTAAGGTTAGATTGAGATAGTGTAAATAATAGTGTAAATCACAGAAACTCAATAAATGTTCCTTCCATTCTGCCTTGTAACAGATATTTATTCTGTTTACCCCAGTATTTATTCTGCCCTTTCTCTTTAGTAATAGAACCTCCAAATTCTACCTGGACATCGAGAATGATTATTTCTAGTTTCTATGGCACCTGTGTGTGGCCACATAATTAAATTCTGGCCAATGAAATGCAACTGGAAGAAATGTAAACAAATCTGGAAAGTGCACTTGCCCTAATGAGCATGCCCCCTCCCCTTTTTTTCTTCTCCCTACTGTCTGGGAAATGGATGTGATAACTAGAGAAGGAGCAGACATTTTTGGCCATAAGGTGATGTTAGGAACAGAAACCACACAAGCAGAAAGCAATAAGCTGGAAAGAAACTGGGTATTTGACAATGTTGGGAGTCATCCCAGCCCTAAACCACCTGCCATAAACTTTTATCTTGCCTAAGCCATCACTATTTAGTTTAGTCACTTGCAATACGATCTAATGAAATTAATACACTTATTAGTCTTTGTCCTGTTTGCTAGTTTGTTTGTACTGGGGATTCTACTTCTGAACTACACCCCAGTCCTATTTATTTTTTATTTAGAAACAGAGTCTCACTAAGTTGCTGAGTCTGGCTTCAAACCTGTGATCCTCCTGTCTCAGCCTCCCAAGTACTGGGATTATAGGCATACATCACCACATGCAGCTATGTCTTTGTCCTTTTAGAATACATGTTTGGCTCTTTTTTTTTGGGGGGGGGGGTACTGGGGATTGAACTCAGGGGCATTCTACCTCCAAGCTACACCCCCAGCCCTATTTTTTTTTTTATTCTTTATTTTGAAACAGGGTCTCACTAAGTTGTGGAGTGCCTCACTAGGTAGCTGAGGCTGGCCGCGAACCCAGATCCTCCAGTCTCAGCCTCCCAAATGCTGGGGTTACAAGCGGAGCCACCACACCCAGCTTATTTGGCTCTTTTACTGTTTATCTCTTTTAAGAAACTTCAAAATCATTACAGGACAAAATAGGGTTTACGGTTCATTAATTCAGTCATCATCCCAATAAGAAAAGATAATGTCTGACAAATGTGCCTAATTATTACAAGAGAGGTTGCTAGTCAGTATGTCTTTGAGCCCAGCTGTATTATTTATGCTTGTGCTTTCTCTCTTTCTGTTTCAACATAATTTTACTATAATCACATAGTTCAGGTAGTATAGAAGGCAATATTTTCAGTGGGTGAAGAATAAAAGAAGTTTCCCCACTATATGTGCCCATATAGGTCAATGAAAGCTGCCATTCAATACAAAGTCCAGGTCTTCCTAGAATATTTAGAAGAACTCTAGTTATTCATGGAGTCGGGGTAGGCTTTATGAGAAAAAAAATAAGGTGAGATGTGAACTTGATCTTAAGGAGAAGGAGTATGTCAAGAAACAGAAAGATATTCTAGGAAAAAAGCATAATCAAACCTGAGAAACAGAAGCAAAGCCAGAGAGTGCATGCTGGGAAAGAAAAATATACACTAGAGTTTGTCCAGAATTGTGTTGCAGAGTATAGTTCACCACACATAGTAGGATATCAATGTGTCACATTGAGCTGACTTAAGCTGAATTGATTATGGCAGAATATAAAAGATTTACAAAGGCTGGAAAATCCTAGTGCTATTATTTCTTAATGAAAATGGCAGGAATTTGAACTACATTTGCCATGTAATTATAAACCTGGTGATAATTCCAGAGAGAAATAATTCCAGGCATCAATGAGAATTGAATCATGTGCTTACAGTTGTTCCTGCCTGCTGGTTAGAGGATTTTTCCACACACTAAATTTTTACACACACTTAGTTTTGGCTCCAAAAATGTCAAGTCTCATTTTCCCTCCACACTCACGTCTTCCTATGGCAGGCACCATAGAATGTGTGTTTTGCAGTATGACTTCTGGCCCTGCAACACCAAGTCACAAAACATGATAGGTTAGCAGAATTCAGTATTCTGCATTCTCCACAGATGTCATCTCCACAGCCGTGACTGTGAACCATTCAAACACAATCCACAACTCAACTACACTTAGCCAGATCCCCCAAATTCCAGCTTCAACTTCATCACCCCCAGATGTGAGATGGTTGGAAGTTGAGTGGGAAAAGACAGGAGTCTTAAGAATTTCAGTTAGTTGCAAAGTTTTGCACATGCCCATGTTAACACATTGCTGGGTCTTCTCCTAGGCCTTGGAAGAGTTTTCTGAACATGAGGGTCCCCAGAGCTAGAGATCTACAGACTTCCTAGAGAACATGTCTCTGTGCTGATTAAATGCAAAAGAAGTAGCTGGGCGTGGTGGTCCACACCTGTAATCCCAGTACTTGGGAGGCCAAGACAGGAGGATCACAGCTTCACAGCCAGCCTCAGCAACTTAACGAGGCCCTCCACAACTTAACGAGGCCCTTCACAACTTAGTGAGACCCTGTTTCAAAATAAAAATAAATGAAATAGGGCTGATGGTACAGCTCAAAGATAAAATGTCCCTGGGTTCAATCCCCAGCACCCCCCCACACACACACACACACACACACACACGTATTGCACAGATACGGATCAAAAGTAAATAGACCTAAAATAAATATTAAATATGTTTATATTTATAACCAAGTGGATTTTATTTTTTCTGCTTGCTTTTCTATAGTATCAAAATTTCTTTAAGTGGCCATCTTTAACTTTATCTCTAAAATAATTAAATTCATTTAAGTAATGTTTCTTCTGGTTTCGGCCATTCCATGGGCTATAATCTTTTGACTTACTTTTATCTAGATAAAGATTATGAAAGATGTTTCAGTTCCCAAGAAATCTCAGTCCTTTAATAAAATGTTTCTTTCCAGCCTAGTGAAATATTTATTCATCAATAATAACTAATCCACCAAGTCTTCCCTAAAACACTTCATAGTTGCATATATAAAGTTGCAATGCTTGCAACTCCATTGATAACCAATAAAATACAGTAATAACAATGAAACTTCATAGATGGCTGTAACTTTCATAGTTCATAGAAAATATATATATGCAAAACATTCTGTGATGTATAAAATGTTTACAAGAGGCAGAAATGCTCTTAAGTCTTCTTTCATGAAACATAATCATATTCTTGTGCAACTACATGTACCAGCATGCTCACAAATGAATCCAGGAGTAATTTTATTTAATCTTTGAATGAGTTTTAGGGACTTTTGCTCAAAGAGTGTAAAAATACCATATATTCCTATCATGAATATATTAATAAAACTTACACATGCCCATATATAGTCAGCATTATTTGTAGTTATTATTATTTATAGATATTATTATTTGTAGATATGATGTGAAAAAATTCTTCTCAAAATATTTGGTGAATACTATGTTAAATAAGGTGTGGCCAGGCATGGTGGCTCATGCTTATAATCCCAGTACTTGGGAGGCTGAAACAGGAGGATTGAAGGTTTGCAACTAGCCTCAGCTACTTACTTAGTGAGGCCCTTGGCAACTTAGTAAGACCCTGTTTCAAAATAACTAATAAAAAGTAGGGCTGGAGCCGGGCGTGGTGGCTCACACTTGTAATCCCAGCATTTGGGAGGCTGAGACCAGAGAATCCAGGTTCGCGGCCAGCCTCAGCTACCTAGTGAGGCACTCCACAATTTAGTGAGACCCTGTTTCAAAATAAAGAAGAAAAAAATAGGGCTAGGGGTATAGCTTGGAGGTAGAACGCCCCTGAGTTCAATCCCTAGTAGAGAAAAAAAAAAAAAAAGTAGGACTGGGAGCATAGCTCAGAGGTAGAATGTCCCTAAGTTCAATCCCCAGTACCAAAAAAATAAGTAAATAAAAATAAATAAGGTGTGTGTGTGTGTGTGTGTGTGTGTGTGTGAGAGAGAGAGAGAGAGAGAGAGAGAGAGAGAGAGAGAATGTTAGCCTTTTTATTAATAAATGGACTACTGATTCAGTGGATAAATATGTTTTATAAATTGTTCTAGGTTAACATTTTTAGGGAAAAATGTTAAATTAGATTTTGATGTTTGTTCTAATATGTGTGTTCTATGATGTGGTATATAGAATCATTGAAAATACTTGTCATCTAACAACAATGAAAACCAAACAAAACATTGCTACTGGGGAACTAGTTTACCTTTGCTTGAAGGCAAATTCCATATTTATATTTTTAGCATAATTCAGTCTGGAACACTGATTGCAACATAGGGGAAAAATCAACCACCCCAGGGCAGTCACTTGTGGAAACCTGTTTTTAAAAAATGGCAAAGGAAAGTTGTAGAAGAGAGTTACCCAAATATTCAAGATAAAATTATAAGTTCACAAATATATTTAGTTAAATGTATGCCTACTAGTTATCTACCTCTTCAGTAAAAAGCAAAAACTTTCTAGAGGAAAGCAGAGAAAAAAATAAAGTCACATTTATTTTTCTCCAAGGTTTTGCTGGAAATGTAGAATTCAGTGGAGTAAATACTGTGTTCCCAGTCTGCCACTTTGCTAAATAACACAGAATATCATCAACAACATCAACCTAATGTTCAGGAAAACATTATGACATTATCAAATGAAAAGAAAAAAATACAAATTTATCACTCCACCATGACTATAAAAAGAATGTGTTAAAAGGCAGCTATGAGGTTCAAAGTATAATAAATCATAAGACTGGTACAAAATATGAGAAATGGAAAAATAGAATATACTTGGTTGGCAGAACAATTCTTGTAAGACACACAGATACCAGATGGAGATGGCAAAGATAATCAAAATTCCAATGGAAAAGGGACCTTACAGGTTGGAAAGAGAAAACATGCAGGCACCCACAGTAATATCTTTGAAAAACACAATCTTCTAACTAAAACTTAGATATCCTTTTCAAAATAATGTCCCTGGAGTAGAAGCCATTCATCTCTGTAGCCTACAGATTAAATGGCTCATGGACAGACCTTGTCATCTGTCCTGAGATCTGCTCTCTGCTGCCACTGTCAGCTGTCGGGGACCTGTTCAACTCTCAAACAGAAGACCTCAAATTCAGGATAGTGTTTAATTGCAAGATAATCATTTAGACTAATCGCTTTTTGAACAATGAAAATCCAGTTTCAGAATTATCACCCATGATTGAATATAAGTAGCAATGTCCTACTTTAAACGATGCTCAGACAATGTAATCCAGTGATGTGTCAAAGACAAATGTGTTTTTTCCTACCTCCATGTTCAATGGTGTCAATTCAGTGTTAGCCTGGAATCAGGTGTGATGAAGTATTCACACTGCAAAAGTCAGCAAACACTACAAATCAAGGCTGTACCTTTCAGAGAACTGATTGTTAGACACTTATCAACACGACTCTGGTAATCTCTCTTAGTGCTCTGCAATTCTCCTGATTGTTATTATTAGCTTCCATTAAAATATTGAGGATGTGCAGATGCTTCTACCTAGATTTACACTTGGTGTATGACATGAAGGAATGAAGTTATGTTAAAAGCCCTGGGCTCCCTCCAGAATCCTATTAGAGGAATACCTGAAAAACAATTCTGTCTAAAAAAAAAAAAAAATCCGTCTAAAACCTATATAATCTAGTGCAAGAAATATCAAACTTCTATGACTGGAGCCCAAGTACCAGGGGAATGCTCTCTATCAGTGCAGGCACAGGGCCAGGAAAAATGTTTCACTGGTGCATAACAACCAGGTGTATTGGCAAGAATTCTAAAAGTGCCATTGGTAAATTCTAATAGCATGCTAATTAAGTGTATAAGTATCACCATTAGTAACCCTGAATAATTCATTTAGCAAGGCTCCTGGTAAACAGAGCCACTGTGGGGGTTCTGTTTGTGTGCACAGAGGCAGCTGCCAAAGGGGCAAGCAGGGACTAAAATGCCATGTGCCCTCTATCCCAAAGAGCAGGGCTACAGCACCCAGCATCTTGTAATTTTAACAACGGCGTGTTATGTGCTAAGGACTACTTTGATGGAAAAGAACCCTTGACTCTAGGTAAAATAAAGGACTGAAGAATTGGGAATCATTTAAATATAGTGGTGCCCCACCTGACCTCTCAGCCAAGGTAGGCTCATAAGATCACCTTGCCTAGTGACACTGTCACCATCTTTGTTTGTAGGTACAGCCTGTGAGGTTTCCACAGTGACAGTCGTCTAATGACGCATTTCTCAGAATGCTTCCCCATTGTTAAATGATGTGTATAAGACTGACAAACAACTGCAAAAATAATTTGCACTTTTCAATTAGGAAGTTTTTCTGAGGACCCCTACGAATTACTTAGTTTGCCTCAAAACTTATTCTAGAGAACTCCACCCAGGACAGCTATGTAACTTCAAGCTTGGACACATTTCTGCTATTCCAAAATACACAACAATGATAGATTTAAAAACAAAAGTGAAAAGAAGCCACAGCCAGATTTCAACACAAGATAAACATGTCCACGGGCCAGAAACAGAAGACAAATACGAATGCTGTGCAGAGCAGGAGGCCTGGCAGAGGAATGGGCAAGAAGGGGCAGCAGAGAGGAAAGTGAGAAGTGGCTGGGCTGACAGAGATGCTCTGAGAGTCCCTGCAGACACAGGTGAACAGGAAGACCGCACAAAAGGCTCAACTCAAACCACACAAAATACCATGGTGGGGTAACAGTCACTGAATGTTCCAGCACATGGAGGTCCCTATCATCTTTGGCAGGATAGAAATGTGGTATAGTGTTAGAAAACCACATTGTTAAATACCTATGTTAAAATACAATGGCAACCAGCTGTGGTGGTGCACACCTGTAATCCCAGTACTTTGGAGGTTGAAACAGGATGATTACAGGTTCAAGGCCAGCCTTAAGCAACTTGGTGAGACCCTTGGCCACTTAGCAAGACCCTGTTTCAAAATAAAAAATAGGGCTGGAGGTGTAGCTCAGAGGTAGAATGCCCCTGGTGCAATTTCCAGCAATTCCTCCCCCCCCCCCAAAATGCTAAAGTTAACCAATAAAAGAAGAGAAATGCAATCGTTTAGCTTACGAACAGCAGAGGAGAGAGAGGGTAATATAGAAAAGTTAATCAGTTCAGTCTATCAGAAGGCAGGGAAAGCAAAACAAAAAACAAAGTAAGAGAATATGAAACAGCACAAAACAAAAGGGCAAAAAATAAGTTCAGTCTCAGCAGTGCACACAATTAAATTCTCCATTAAAAGATAGCATTTGTCTGAATGCATTAATATTAAAAAACCTGTGCTGGTTGCAAAATGCACACCTAGAGCAAAATTCCACTGAAAGCCATATATGAAGTGATAGGAAGATAAATATATAGCAAGGAAATATAAAGCCAAAAGAAAGCTGGTCTAGATAAAAAGAAGTTAAGGGGGAAACATTAAGATGGAGAACTTTGTATAACAGTGACTAGGACAATCTGCCAAGGAAATATAGAAATCAGGAATTTATATGCAACTAACAGCATAGCCTAAAATATACAGAAAGCACAACTAATAAAATAAGAAGAATTTGGCAAATATATAATAATGGTGGGGGATCTTCACATCTTCTGACAGATCTAGCAGATCAAAGATTATAAAAAGATACCAAATTAACAAGCTTGGCCCTGTGGATATATATAGCCCTCCATTGGTGACAGTATACAATCTCACCAAGTAAACATGAGATATTTATGGAAACATATCATCACAGAGGAGGTCTCAACAAATTCAAAGAATAGATGGCATATAAGGCATGTTGTCCTAGGATGAGGCAATTAAACTCCAAGGAAATAAGGTATTTGTAAAAAGAAGAAGAACAGCTAGACTAAAAAAATAAAATAAAATAAAAGTGGACCGTGCACTCTAAGCCACATTCATTCAAATTCCAGGCCCAATATTTGTCTGAGCAAGTGTCTTGAGCAAGTCACTTAACCTCTCCGAGCCTGGGTTTCTTGGTATGTCGTTAAGGTCTAATAACAATCTCTTGCAGAAAACTCTCGTGTAGATTAAATGAGGAAATATCTGTGAAGTACCTAGCACAGCATTTGGCAGAAACTCAAGTGCTAATTTCAATCCTTTCACAAAATGTGTGTTCAATAAACATCGATTGAAGTAACAAATGAACACCAAGTCAAGGTAAATATACATTCTTTTGCAAATGGAATATAGACTAGAATTTAATTAATCAACAAGGACCTAGTTTAAACAGAGACAAGAAAAATATGACACATTCTATGTTTTTAATTATCCTCTGATTCAAAAAGAAGAAAGATTTTGTTTGGGCCTATGGAAAATCTGATGCCACATCCTGTCTGTCCCTTTCATCTTAATTTTTATAATAGGCTTCAATCTTGAGGTCACTTTGTCCAAATAAAAGAGGCTGGGCTTGTCAAAGAAGAAACATGCAGAGGCGACGTTTGCCATTCTACAGCCTGCAGTCCAGGGAGAGCCAGCCGGACCACTAGTTTTCAGGGGCGAATCAACAAAATTCAGGGAGTCTACATCAGCTAGCTACAGGGAGAATTGCCTGACACGCCATGACGTCAGGCAGGACGCTGTGTGATCTGCTTCCAAGTGCGACCTTTCCAGAGGTCCTCACCTTGACACAGGCCACTGCCACGTGGCTCAGGAGGTATGTGCAGTGAGGTGGCCTGTGCACAGCCTCTTTGCCCTCTCTGCTCTGGTTGGCTACGCTCCCTAGAATGCTTGCCACGTGGGATCAAGCCAGTTATTTGTTTGGTTGCTTTATTTCCATGGGACACAGAAGAAAGGCTTTCCGCATTCTTCACTTTTTCATAAGTGCCAAGTACTTTTTAATTTAGTTGTTATATGGAACAGGATGTTCCCAAGGCCAGCATCAAGACTTTGGTCAAAAATAAAAACTTCCAGATCTTAGAGAAAGATGGCACTGGCGGCAAGGCTGACAAGAACAAAATGGGCCATTCAGGCATTCAGTTCTGCCACGAGGAAAACATAAGATCTGAATGGAAGCTAACTTCCTTCACCTGAAACATACAACAGCTTGGCTTTTTAAATGAATACATTCAACATTTATAAACAGGGCTTAATTGGAAGGAAAAAACAAGACTGGCTGTATTATTCCTTTATGAAAATAAATTTCAGATATAATAAATATTTGAATATAAAATTAATATGACAACCAGGCCTGGTGGCACATGCCTATAATCCCAATACTTAGAAGGCTGAGTCAGGAGGATCTCAGGTTCGAGGCCAGCCTCAGCAATTTAGTGAGAACCTCAGCAACTTAGCAAGACCCTGTTTCAAAATAAAAAATAAAACAGGGCTAGCATTGTTACTCAGAAGTAAGATGCCCCTGAGTTCAATCCTTAATACCACCAGAAAAAAATTAATATGAGTAAATCTTTTATATTCTCAATGTGGAAGTGACCTTCTAAACATGAGATCAACTGCAGAACATAAAGGGAAAGGTGGACATATTTAAATATGTGAAACTGTAAACATTTGTGTGGTTGGAAAAATCATGCATGAAGTCAAAGACAAATAACAAACAGTTTTGACATCTATGACAGTTCATGTTTTTAAAATACAAAAAGCACTTATAACCAAAAATAAAAGAGAAATGGAAAATAGGCAGTCACTTCTCAAGCATGACTTAAATAGTAAACAAAGAAATGCAAATTTGAAAACTGAAATGCCATTTCATAATATTTATTTTTCTTATTTTTTTTGTGGTACTGGGGATGGAACCCAGGGGCATCCTACCTCCGAGCTACACCCCCAGCCCTATTTTTTATTCTTTATTTTGAAACAGGGTCTCATAAGTTGCGGAGTGTCTCACTAGGTAGCTGAGGCTGGCCGCAAACCCAGATCCTCCGGTCTCAACCTCCCAAATGCTGGGATTACAAGCGTGCGCCACCATGCCTGGCATAATTTTTATTTTTATTTTACTTATCACACTGGTAAAAACGTACATGAACACCCAACATCATTGCACCTGTCACTGGTAAGAATGTGGGGATGTGAGAACTCTCTGATCAGGCTGGTGAGACTACGGTTTTAGTGGGGAGGGGAATGGAAATGAACACAGCACATTAAAATTCTTAAGAACGGGCATGCTCTTCCATCAAAGAATTTCAGCTCCAAGAATTTGTCCTAAGGAAATAATAAAACAGAAGTACATAGATGTAACTCTGATCATCCCAGGCTGATTTAGAGTAGCAATAAATCAGGCAACCCAAGTGGCGTTCAGGAGTGGAACTTTAAAACAAATTACAAAACACACACAATAAGGTACTGTGTAAAGATAAAAAAAATGAAGATGTAGAACTCTATTGACACAGGGCAATGTCCACATTATGTTAAGTAAAAAAACACCAGTAAACAAGATCTCTATCATCTGATCTGCTTTTCTCCAAAACTTTGTACATGGATATATGTCTATGTCTATAAATGCATGGGGGAAAGCCTTAGAGATAGAGTGAAATTTTTTGTGTGTGATGCTAGGAATTGAACCCAGAGGTGTTCTACCTCCAAGCTATAACCCCAGCCCTATTTTATTTTATTTATTTATTCATTTATTTACTTATTTTGAAACAGGGTATCACTAAGTTGCAGAAGGCTAGGTAGCTGAGGCTGGCCATGAACCTGGGATTCTCCTGTCCAGCCTCCCAGGTACTGGGATTACAGGTGTGCACCATCACTCTTGGCTTAATTTTCATAACCATTTTCTCTCAGTAGGACTGTAGGGAATTTTTACTTTCTTCTTTATATTTTTC
Source organism: Graphiurus murinus (assembly GCA_004027655.1). Lineage (NCBI taxonomy): Eukaryota > Metazoa > Chordata > Mammalia > Rodentia > Gliridae > Graphiurus > Graphiurus murinus. The sequence goes on along the minus strand of PVLC010000934.1, from coordinate 104,628 downwards.
TGTTTATCTGGGGTTTTTTATAATGGACATGTTTTTTAACATTTTAACATTTTTATTGATGCATTTTAATACAAAATAGTTCACTGTGATATATTCATACATGTGCAAAGTATAAATTAGTCTGTTTAATCCCCCATAGAATATTAACTCCCTCATACTTTCTCTTTCCTGTCCCTCTTTCCTCCCTCAATCCCCTTTCTCTACTTTAATAATTTATTTTCTATTTTCACAAAGTCCCTTTCTTTTCCTTTTTTCTCTCCAGCTTCCACATATGAGAGGAAGCACATGACCCTTGACTTTCTGGACCTGGCTTCTCTAACTTCTCCAGTTCCATCCATTTTCCTGCAGATGACATAGTTTCATTCTTCTTTATGGCTAAGCAAAACTCCATTATATAGATATACCACATTTTCTTTTTTTTTTTCAACACACAAATATCAGTTGTATTTCTACATACAGTGAATAATTTAAAATGGAAACTACAAAAACAATTCCATTTACTATGGCATCGAAACAAATAAAACAGCAACAATAATCTTAGGCATTAACTTATCCAAGGAGTTAGACAACTTATATAATAAAAATAGATTATATAATAGAAAGAAATTAAAGAAGACATAAGTGAATTGAAACATCTGACATTCATGGATTGGGAGACTTAATATATTGTTAAGCTATTAATATTACACAAAAAGATCTACAGATTCAACTGAGCCCCTATCAAAATTCCAATGATGCTTTTGGAGAAAAAAAATCCATCCTAAAATTCCTAGCAAATAGCTAAAACCACTTTGAAGAACAAAGCTGGAGAACTCATACTTTCTGATTTCAAATTTTATTACAAAGCTACAGTATTCCAAACAGTATGGCCTTGGAATAAAGAGACATGCAGACTAATGGAATAGAATAGGGAAACTAGAAATAAATTTTTACATATAGAGCCCAGGGCCCAGTCACATAATTTTTTAACAAGGGTGCAAAGACTATTCAATGGGGATAAAGGACAATTTTTTTCAATAAAATGTTTGAGAAAAATCCAATATCTTCATGCAGAAGAATGAATTGGGCCCTTATCTAGCATCATTTACAAACGTTAACTCATAATGGAATAAAGACTGAATTTTAAGACCACAGGGCTAATAATCTTAGAAGAAAACATAGGGCAAAAGCTTCATGATATTGGATCTAGCAAAGATTTTTAGGATATGAAACCAAAGGTATAAGCAACAAAATAAGGACATTGAAAATTTGCACATCTTGAATATTTAAAAATTTTGTGCATACAGAGACAACATCAGTAAAGAAAAATAAACTCACAAAATGGGAAAAATATTTGACAAGCGATTAATATCCAGGATAGGGCTAGAGGAGGTATAGCTCAGAGGTAGAGCATTCATGTGCAAGGCCCTGGATTCAACCTCCAGAATCCACATTTTCTTTATCCATATAATAAACATGTTTTACTTTATAAATCAGACAAATCATAAGGTAATGTATGCAGAAACAAGTAAAAACAAGAAAGCTGGAGTCTAATGAGGCAAAGAAATTCTAAATTTGGGAATATCTGGGTTTTTATACTAAATTCATTAGCCTGTGAGCTGTGTGTGTGTGTGTGTGTGTGTGTGTGTCTGTGTGTGTGTGTGTGTGTGTGTGTGTGTCTGTGTGTGTGTAAGAGAGAGAGAGAGAGAGAATGACATACAGAGATAGAGACAGACTATGGATTGGACCCAGGGACATTCTACCTCTGAGTTACACCCCCAGCCATATTTTTATTTTTTATTTTGAAATAGGATTTTACTGAGTTGCAGAGACCCTTGCTAAGTTGCTGAGGCTGGCTTTGAACCTGAAATCCTCCTGTCTCACTCCCCAAGTACTGAGATTACAGGTGTGCACCACTATGCTTGGCTAGCCTATGAACTTTTAAAAACATTTTTTATAGCTGGGCATGGTGGTGCACACTTGTAATCCCAGTACTTGGGAGGCTGAGACAGGAGGATCGCAGGTTCGCAGCCAGCTTCCGCAACTTAGTGAGGCCCTCTGCAACTTAGTGAGAGCCTGTTTCAAAATAAAAATATAAAATAGAGCTGGGGCTGTAGCTCAGAGGAAGAATATCCCTGGGTTCAACCCCCAGGACCCATATATATATATATATATATATATATATATATATATATATATATATATATATATTTTTTTTTTTTTTTTTTTTTTTAATTGACACAGTAATTGTATATACTTATGGAGTACAGTGTGACACTTCAATACATGTATACACTGTGTAAGGCTAGAACAGGGTTTTTTTTTTTTTTTTTTTACATTCTTAGGGTATCTAATGTCACTCAAGTGCTATGTAAATAATTGTGATACAGTATTGTTTAGGGAATAATGATGAGGAAAAAAATCAGTACAGGTTCAGTACAGACAGTGTTTTTTAATGCTTTCAACTCATGCTTGGCTGAATTCAAGGATGCAGAACCCAAGGAGAAGAAGGACTGATTCTACTTCCTTAACAGCTTACTGCCAGGATGAGCATCTATGAGGCACTCAGAGCAGCGCCTGGCACGGGAGAAGAGCTCTCAGCCTGTCGTTATATTATTATTCCCCACCTGGATCACCGTCTCCCTGCTTCCCCTAGCGAGCGCTGCTGTAGGGCCTCATAATGGTGACATCCACCTATTAGCTTTGAATGATTGCAGAGGCCCTACTCCAAGGACGAATGCACAAGGGGAGTTGTTTCCCTGCTTCCCACCTCTCCTCCCTTCAGCTACGTGTCCTGAGCACTAAATGTAAATCTCCACATTCTCTTTGTTCGTTAAATAGCATGCAGGCTGGAGGCTGTTCAGCTGTCCGACCTGAAATCCACATCCACCTGCCTTCCCTAAACCCATCATTCACTTTTGACCCCTGATGGCATGTTCAGGGGTACAGGTATATTTATAGCAGACTTACCAGGTTAGCAGAGATGAACCTTCACATATGCAATGGTGTCTAGCATGAATTGTGTTTGTTCTTTGTGGCACTTTAATTCTTTATCGTGAAGGAGGCACACTTGTGGAGTTACCAGGCAAAGACTCTTGCGAAGCAAAAAATTGGTTCTTCAAAATACAAAGGCAAGCCGGGCGTGGTGGCACACGCTTGTAATCCCAGCATTTGGGAGGATGAGACCGGAGGATCCGGGTTCGCAGCTAGCCTCAGCTATCTAGTGAGGCACTCCGCAACTTAGTGAGACTCGGTTTCAAAATAAATAATAAAAAATAGGGCTGGGGGTATAGCTCGAAGGTAGAATGCCTCTGAGTTCAATCTCCAGTACCGCAAAAAAAATACAAAGGCAGCCCACACCTTTTGCCTAAATGTCCCTGAGAGCTGCTATATATCATGACCTATCTTTTCTCACCATTGCTTATTTATCCTTGTCAGGAACTATCTCCTATTTTGGAAACATTGACCCTACATATTTGTGGCTTAGACTTCAAAAAAGATTTTGATTCATGTTTCATGTCTCTAAAAAAATTGCTGATTGCTGGAAAAAATTCTAACCTACCTCAACCACACTGACACCCAGTAGTTTTCATAGACCCTTGTTCTATCATACAGTGCCTAGAGCTTCTCAAACAAAAGTCAGGACATGTGGGTTGACAATCAGGAGTCTGTTTATAGGAACAGGATAGTTCACAAACCAGAAAATCCAGGCCATATGCATGTCATTAACTATATATAATGAATGATGTGTATGAATAATGTATAGATATACAGGCTGGCTAGAATCTTTCAACTGGCCCATGCACGTGAACAGCCTTTTAGAGGCAAGCTAATTGAGTCACTACGTAGCTTTTGTTCTTCTTTCCAGTTGCTCACTTAATTGATGTCAACTTCCTCCATTAAATCAATTAGTAAGACAAAATAGTAGATTATCCTTATATTAGATCTTTTCTAAGATAAATATAAAATTATTTTTAAATCCTTTAAATCTGCTAAGAGACAGGAACTATGATATATATACAAGCTATTAGTTTGACCGTTGTGATTAGAGGATCACTGCACTAATTTGCCAATCGCTAATGGGTAAAATAAGATCATGATGAACTTCAGACATATTTTGAAATTACACCTGTATTTTAGTGGAAATTAATACCCCCATGAATGTTCTAATCCATTTCTCTAAACAGGAGTGCGTATTTCTTTTTTTTTTTTTTTTTTTTTTTTTGCGGTACTGGGGATTGAACTCAGGGGCATTCTACCTCCGAGCTACACCCCCAGCCCTATTTTTTATTCTTTAATTTTGAAACCGAGTCTCACTAAGTTGCGGAGTGCCTCACTAGGTAGCTGAGGCTGGCCGCGAACCCGGATCCTCCGGTCTCAGCCTCCCGAATGCTGGGATTACAAGCGTGCGCCACCACACCCAGCTCAGGAGTGCGTATTTCTAATAAACCAAGTGAACCCTGCCTGGATGTGAATCAGAAAATAATAGCTAAAAGGCCTTAATCCTAGTGCTGTTTTTTAGGTTCATTGAGTTGATATTTGTAATGTGCTTAAACTACATAAATGCTATGTAAATACTGTTAGCAATGTTGGCTTTAAGATGGAACATTAACTTATTTTCAAAACTCTTTTGAGAAATTTCTCAGACGTTTTAACTAAAGTTTATTTATTAATATACTTTTACTGGTGCATTGTAATTGCACATCATAGTGAGGTTGAATGTGAAGCAAACATACATGCCCACAGCTCTTGGTGTTTCCCTCCGGATTCCGCCCTGATCCTTCTGCCCACCCCATACGTATTAGTGAGACTGGCCGTGATGCCTTCATATACGGACACAGCATTATCTGGACTGTTGCCTTCATCAAGCCTTGTTTTTTCTTCCCCATCTCCCTCCCCAAAACCCCTTCCAATATTCTTAGTCTTTTTCCTCATTGATCTAAAATCTCTTTTTTTTCCTATTTTCTCTCTAGCTTCCACATATGAGAAAAAAACATAATCCTTGACTTTTCAACACTGGCTGATCTCACTTAACATAATCTTCTCTAGTTCCATCCATTTTCCTGCAAATGACATAATTTTGTTTCTCTTTACGTCTCAGTAAAATTCCATTGTGCATACCTAGCACATTTTCTTTATCCATTCATCCATTGCCGGACACCTACTTTGTTTTCCTAATGTAGCTATTGTGAATTGTGCTGCTATCGACATGAATATGCATGTACCACTATGGTATTCTGACTTTAATTGTTCTGGAAAGATACTGAGTGGTGGTATAGCTGGGTCATATGGTGGTTTATTTTTAATATGAAATATTTTTCTATTTCTTAGATGTAAAGTCTGTGAATTCATCATCATGGGTTTCAACTCACAACTTCTTTATACTTATTTGTGAGGGTTTTTTCCTGCAACTCGATGGGTGATGGCCTGGAACCAGATCTTTGCCTAAACACGATCGGCTGTTCCCGCTTATTCTGGCCAATATGACCCGTCAAGACACGACAAATATGCATGTGTGGCTACGCTGTGTGCCTGCATATGGACTCAGATCAAACAGGACATATATAGGAAACCCTGAATGCGTTAAACATTTTAAGTAAGTTTAGTTAATTACAGTACAAACAGGCCCTCCACTGTACTTAAATGAGTCACTGATTCTCCCAGATGGTCTGAATAAAGTTCAAGCAACACTAAGAGAAAACAAAGTCTGTTCTTAGGTATGCCTGGAGCTGAGATGGATGGGGCAAAGGGGAGGCGCCTTCAGAATGTTTCATCCTGGGGGAGAACTGTTTGAGCCTGTCTGATAAGCCATCCAGGTGTGGCCTTCCAGAAAATTCTATTCCAGGAGGGGCTAAAAAGTTTCATGGAAAAGGACTTTTAAGGAAAGAACAGAGAGACACCTTGAGCCCAACACAGCTACAAATGTGTCTCTGAGCCTCAAGTTGTATCCACGTTTTATATGAGTGAGTGGGTGAGGGGGAAAGTAAAAAATAAACACAGTGGTTCATTCCATAGCCACAGTTTCACTTTCTGCAGTTTCAGCTACCTGTGGTCAACTGTGGTCTGAAAACATTAAATGGGAAAACACATATGTACAACTTCTATTTCAACATATTATTTAAATTTTTCTGTTTCATAATTATTGTTAATCTCCTTTTTGTGTTACTAGAGGTTAAATCCAGGGGCGGTCTGCCTCTGGGCTACACCCCCAGCACTTTTTCTTTCTTTTTTTTTTTCTTTTGTTTATTTTGAAAGAGAGTCTTGTGCCTGGTGTGGTAGCATATGTACTTATGATAACGTTTAATTTAATTTTTTTTTTTTTGTGTGTGTGTGTGTGTGTATGTGTGGTACTGGGGATGGAACACAGAGGCATTCTACCTCCAAGCTACACCCCCAGTCCTATTTTTTAATTCTTTATTTTGAAACAGGGTCTCACTAAGTTGCAGAAAGCCTCACTAAGTAGCTGAGGTTGGCTGTGAACCCAGATCCTCTAGTCTCAGCCTCCCAAGTACTGGGACTACAAGTATGCACAACCACGCCCAGCTGATAACGTTTAATTTTAAAATTAGACACACTAACTAAAAGGTTAACAATTGTTGAATGTGGTGGAACATGCCTGTAATCCCAGTACTTGAAAGGCTGAGGCAGGAGCAATAGAGGTTCAAGGCTAGTGCATGATAACTTAGTGTGACTCTGTTTCAAAATAAAATAGGGCTGAGGTTGTAGCTTAGAGGTAGAATAGCCCTGGGTTCTTATTGCTAGTACCACAAAGGAAAAAAAAAAAAAAAGGAAGGAAAGAGAGAGAGAGAGAAAGAAGGAAGGGAAGGAGAGAGAGAGGGAAGGAGGGAGGGAGGGAGGGAGGGAAGGAAGGAAGGAAGGAAGGAAGGAAGGAAGGAAGGAAGGAAGGAAGGAAGGAAAGAAGGAAGGAGTAAGGGCTGACACAGGAATCCTGTCAGAGACTGGAGAAGTGGGGTGAGAGAGAAAGTTTATTGTTCTGAGAACAAAGGAGAACAACCAATTTTTATAGGTAGGGTAGGGGGCAGTCCTGCAGGACCAGGTATGGAGCTACATCGGGTGGGACAAAGAGGAAGAAATTGGAGCCGGCCAGAGGTGATAGGCTGGCTGGAAGAGAAGCCGGAATTGTGCCATGTTGGGGTGCTTTATGGGGATTCTGTTCCAACATCCCCCCCTCTTTGGTTTTATTTGGGACACGGGTGTTGTGACTCGTCATTGGCTACTTCCTGCTGCCTGGGGGCGCAGTGTGAGGGAGTGAGGGTGTAAGGAGCAGGAACAGGTATCCCCATATAGCTGCAGAGAAAAAGAGGATTTGGGGAGGTGAAAATCTATGAAGATCCTTTGAAGCCAGAGGTGGGGTATCTGTTGAAGCCATTTTTCTGGGAATGATATTGGAGTCAGCAACCAGTGGTCATCTAGTATGTCCTCTAGGAACCGTATGAAGTGTCATTGAATAGGAGAGTCAGGATGTAGAGAAGCCTTTTCTGGAGATGGAGTCATCAGAAGCCAAGGGTTGCTAATTCCTAGGGAGAAGCTGGTTGAAAGTTTGGTTAGAAATCTTTTTTATCTGGTTTTGTAGAAACTTGGTGATTTAGGGTAAGAGTAAGCAGGCAATAAGGATAATAACAAGGGACCCAACAAAAGGCCATAGCCAGGTAACAAGTGGTGATGGGAGCCAAGAAAGGAGGGAGGAAGTCTTTTGTCTGGTTTTGAGATGTATGGCCAAATTTTGCAGTCTATCTATATTTTGTTTTACAATGCCTGACGCATTCCTCTCTAAGGAAGAGGCAAGTTCCCCCTTTTTCTGCTGTTAGTAAGTCAAGGGCTTGCCTATTTGTAGGGTTACTTGTGTTAAGGATGTAACCTGTTTCTGGAGGGCCGTGAGGAACTCGGCCGTGGAGGTTAGAGCGCCCTCTAATTTGTTTCCCAGGTCGTCCATCACCCAGAGTGTATGTCCAAGGGCATCTCCACTTAGTCCCAGGCTTACGACAGATGAGGACAAGGAGAATCCAACAAGAACAGGGAGAAAGGCAGCTCTCTTGGCCCAGAGTGAGGGAGGCTTGAAGCTCGGAGTTGCTGTAGAGAGTGAGCTGAGGGACCACCGTGGTGAGGATGCAGGGGGACGAGATGTCGGGCAGGAGGTAGTTTGTGAGAGTTCATTGCACCACAGAAAATTTCCTGGTTGGGTAAAACTGAATGAGGATAGGGAGAGGGTGATGTGGCACTGTTGTGAAAGGCTAGAAGGAGGAGGAGTGGGGACCAAAGAGGGAGTTGAGGGTGAGGTACAGAGGCGAGAGAGCTGGGTAGAGTTGACATTGGATTCCCACAGAGGTACTTTGGGAATGGAGTGAGCCGTTAGATCCTGAGAGGAGAAAAGAGAATAGTTAGTGAAATTAAGGAGAACCGCTGCCAGAAAGGGGCGTGTTAGGGAGGCACAAAGGAAACACTCAGCTGGTCTGGAGCTTGGGAACTTATAGTTGAGAAAGCTGACGGTGATCTGGATCAGCTGTAGCCATGAGAGAAAAGAGAGGGAAGAGTTAGTTGAGGATTGGCAAAGTGAATCCAGGACCACCTTGGACTGGTGAGTGATATCTGTGGAGACCTGGGAGACCTGAGTCACGATAGAGACATATTACCTGTAGATATGTAAGACCCTGCACGGATATTTAGCCCAGCCATTGCAGTAAACTTTACCTCCCCCCCCCCCCATCCCAACGTGCATCCCAGGGGTCCTGTATTGTGAGGTTGTAGGCATGAGATTGTGGGATATATCGAAAGTACCCCCAAGGTCAGCCAATCCATGTGTAGGGGTCATGGGTGCAACACCACCAATTGGGGCATCCGCCATATATGTCGGGCCACCGTCTGCAGGACAAGCTGATTTGATCAAAAACGAAGCATAGATAAGGGCAAGGGGCCCATTTGAAAAGAGAGAGAGAGTGGTAGAGACAGATATATGGTAGATGCAACCGGACAGTCAGCCGAGGCTGCTAGTTCCTCAACCCACTTGTAATTATCCTGGTAAGTCTGTTGTATGTGGAAACACCACACATACGGGGCAGTGCTGATGCAGGAAGGAAGGGCGATGAGGAAGAGGAGTAACCTAGGACCCATGGACATCGGGGGGGGGGGGGGGAGTTTGTTTTTCAGCACCAGGGGAAGACACGTAATCTGAAGGGAAAGCGGTTTTCCAGGAACAGCTGTGGACGAATTAGAGGTAGGGGATGGTTTGAGTCGGGAGATGTGGATCCAAGGTGAGAGGGAGTCATCAGTGAGGCGAAGTCAAGCGGCCGTGGGGGTATGGAGGACGACAGTAGCTAGACCCAACCACTTGGGTTTGAGATCATGTGGGGATTCAGGTGGGCAGAAGAGAACCTGCCGTCCAATTTGTAAAGGTTGAGGTAAGGATGTAGCTGGAGAGAGAGGTTTGGGGAGAAGCCAGTCTTGGTGTTGCCAGGCCACGAGTCCCTCAGGGACAAGGGACAGTCCAATTCCCAATGACCCATTTGTTGACATTTGGGGCATGGGTTTTTGGGGGGCCGAGGGTTAGGGCATGCCTTGGCCCAGTGGCCTTCCTTTCTGCACTAGAAGCAGGCTGAGTCAGGGCCACTCTTCCGTGTGGCGGGTGAGGGCCATTTGTCAGTGGTGGTCTTAAGGGCCTGAGCCAATAAGACAAACGTTTGGTGTTGTTTACGCTCATTGCGACCGTGGTATACTTTAGAGGCAGTCGTGAGAACTCAAGCCTGCAATCCTCTGTTTCATCCTCCCAAAAATTGGGATTACAAGTGAGCACCACCACACCCAGCCTAGTTATTGTTACCCCCCCATGCCCTGAAGATTGAACCCAGGGGCATTCTACCTCGAAGCTACACCCCTAGCCATATATATATAATATATATATATATATTATATATGTGTGTGTGTGTGTGTGTGTGTGTGTGTGTGTGTGTGTGTGTGTAAGGAGGTTGCTGGTTGGTCCCCAAAAAATATTTCATGAGTTTTCCAGTATGTCTTCCTCTTCCAGAGACCTCTCTGTTCCCTCTAGGTCACCAGTGCTGTGGTGTCTTGAGATGTCTCCCCCATGGATAAGGAGGATGCTATACTGCAAATGGTATTCCACCAAGCACCATGACAGACTGAGACATAAGACTCGCGGCCTCAATGCTCTTCTCACAAACTTAACACATGGAAGTTGGAGCTCCTTCCCACTTCTCCATGAATATCACCCACTTGGGCAACTTGAGGCATCTGTACAGCAGGAGAGGTAGCTTCTGACAGGAATAGGGGAGGCCCCAAGTGGCAGGTTGTCATGTGTGTGGGGGAGTTCATTGAGTAGGAATAGGCAGAAGGACCCAGAAAAGTAGCCATGTCCAACAGATGGCCCAGAAGAACATGACCCATGAAAATATGAGACAGTGACAGAAGCTGTTAGAGGATAAGATTCTGCTTCATCCAGGAGAGCAAGGCCAGGAGAGGGGAGCCACAGCAGGAAAAACAAAAAGAAGAAGCAATGGAGGGAAGTGAACATACACATGAAGTACACTGAACCTGTGCTATCACGTGCCCTTCCATTTACATATGTGCATACAAATACTTTATGCACTAAATGTCGTATGGAGAATCAATAGAATTTTCAAAAATGATATCTTCAAAGGAGTCACTTTTTTACAGAAATTGTTGAATAAATAATAACATTTCAGCCAGGTATGGTGTTGCACACTTGTAATTGCAGTATTTGGGAGGCCAAGACAGGAGGATTGCAGGTTCGAGGCCAGCCTCTGCAGTTTAGTGAGGCCTCCACAACTTAGTGAGACCCTGTTTCAATATAAAAGAATAAAATCAGGCTGGGGGTGTAGCTTGGAGGTAGAATGCCCCTGGGTTCCATCCCCAGTACCACACACACACACACACACACACACACACACACACACACACACACACACTAATAATAATAATAATAATAAATTATAATTATAAGTAATAATTAATAATAATAATATTTCACAAATATATCTGTCCAGGGTCTGCCCTGTGACAGCTATTCTGCAAAAGCGAGCATGACAGAGAGATCAAATTCCAAGGAGTGGGGCCACTGGGGTGGGGGTGCAGTTCACAGGTATGGAACCTGCACAGTCTCGTGCTATGATTGGTTTAAAGCTTTACTGTCACTGTCTTGAAATCCTTCACTTCTTAACAAGGGCCCTGCATGTTCCTTTTGCCCTGGAGCCCTGCAAGTCATGTAGGCAGTCCTGCAGGCGCACAAATAAATGATAATACAGAGAGTGCAAAGACAGAGGACAACACTAGGAGCCCCAAGCCAAGGTGTTCTATCCAGCCTGAGGGGCAGGACTGGGTTAGGGATGTGATAGGCTTGAGGTCAGGGATTCTTTCTTGAAACAAGTCATTGCTGAAAAGCAATAGAAATCCACCAGAACTGATTTTCTTTATTGTGAATATTTATGCATTGAGAGTTTAGCTCTTTTTAAGGTAAAATACACGTCCATCTATGTTTGAACACTACTGTTGAGAAAAATTGCCCTAAACTTGAAAACAAGACAAAAGGATCTTTAGGCCTTCAGAGACCTTCTAGAGTGTTCCCTTGCAAGCCTACTTAAGTATCATCTGACTTGGGGTCTCTAGAGCAGAGGTCAGCAAACTTTTTCTGTGAAGGGATGAATAGGAAATAGTTCCAGTGTTGCAGGCCAGATGGCATCTCTCTCGGCTACTCAGTTTTGCCACAGCCACATGGGAGTAGGCACAGACCATACGTAAATGAATAGAGGTGGCTGTGTTCCTGGGCCATGCAGAACAGGCTGCTGGCCAGAGCTGGAGTGTACCACCCTGCTCAAGGGTATATACCAGCGCTGTGAATGGCTACTCTGGGCAGTCCACAAGCTGGTGTTTACAGTGACTCCTCGGTGGAAGGATAGAGTGAAGTACAAAGATTTTATAACATGTGTTTACATAACCTAGAGGTATAAACTACTTTGGACAAGAGGTAAAAGCAGAATTACAAGAAGCTGGGAAGGCACTGATGGGTACCCCAATTCTTTCCATTACTCTCAGCCATTAGCCAAAAAAATCCACTTGTACGCATTTTATTTCTGTCAAAAAATGGAAGTCTAATAATAAATGAATTGGAAGAATTTAAGCAAACTGTGCAGCATTCACTAATGAATTTCATTTTATATTGTCTCCATAGCTTTTTGACATAATTGTTCTTAACCAATAAACAAAACAAAACAAAGATAAGATTTTATTTTAAAGATGGAGTCCTCTTCCTGTTCACCATGCATATGACACTTCCTGTGTGGATCATTCTAAACCAAAAGTCCTGACAATTGCTCTTGAAGTCTCCCTCCCTGGAAGTCATCAAGGAACTATGCAATAAGACTGTCACTTCTTAATTATTTTGTTCCCTATTTGTTACAACCCAGCTCATCTGCCCTACTTAAAATGCTCCTTGCCTGGATGTTTCCACAAGCATATTTGCAAGTTTCCTCTCAACTGACAGCACCATAGTCAAGAAATTCAAATTGGTGACAAAACACAGTTGAAAATGCAAAACTACAGCATCCTAACAGGGAAAAAAGCCAAATACATCCATCTCAATGGTTTGTTAAAATGTCACTTGTCTTTGAAATAATTAATTTCTTTGAAAAGTATAAGTATATAACATATTAATTAGAAAGGTATTTTAAAAGTACTTATACATACATGTGCATGCATATTGCTTATTTTATATACATAAATATATGTACACGTGCATGTATAATGTGTGTTTGCAGTCGCCCATGCTTCTGCATCTCCATATTCAACCAACCTCAAATAGAGAATCTTTTTTTTTAATTGCATTTGCACTCAACATGGACAAACCTTTTTTCTTGTCATTATTCCCTAAATACTTTGATATAATAATTATTTACATATCACTTACATTGTATTTGTATTATAAGTAATATAGAAAGAACTTAAAAGTATTCATGAGGATATATGTAGATATAAGCAAATATTACATTGTGTGTGTGTGTGTGTGTGTGTGTGTGTGTGTGCACGTGCTGTTGGAGAACGAACCCAGGAGTGCTCTGCCACTAAGCTATACCCCTAACCCTTTTTATTATTTTATGTTGAGAAAGTGTCTTGCTAAATTAGCCAGACTGGCCTCCAACTTATCATCCTCCCACCTCAGTCTCTAAGTCATTGGGACTACAGGTGTACACCACCACACCCAGCTACACCATTTTATACAAGGGACTTGAACATCTGTGGATTTGGGTATCTTCAGGATAGGAGTCCTGGAACCAATCTCCCACAGATGCTGAAGGACAACTATAATATACAATTCAGTCCACATCACATAGTTTGTTTGTCATAGTCTGAGTGGGGCCCATTGCTCTCAGCCAATGAGCTACAGAGACAGATCCTCGTGACAGCCTTGGCCAGTGGCAGTTCATATCCCATACTGCAAGTTCTTGCAAACAGAAGGTGCTCTCTCCTGCTATCTCAAGCTATATGTATGTTGTCATGGGTGTCCTTTACTTTCATACGTCTCCCTTTCTTCCATGTATTCATATTTTGGTGAGAAGTGTTTATCCACTCTGGCCAATAAAATTGTTCAGGTCACTGAAAATGTGGATATGCAAATCTTATGGCAACTCAAGAAAATGGCCTAGAAAATAGGGTTCCAGGACCCACAAAATTCTTTCCAAGACTTTTTCTATTGAGCCAAAACCAAGGTTTAACTTTTATTATAAAAGCAAAGCCACAAAACCTGCAAGAAGATGTGCATTTTCTAAATCAGGAACACTCAGTACTGGACTAAAATGGGAAAAACGTCTTCTATCTGCAGGGACTGCAAAGGAAGGCAGCTGCACAATTGCCAACTACAATTCTAACGTTAGAGACTGTGCACATGAAACCACAGAATTGGCTGTTGATCAGCTTAGTCCAGTTACCAAATCCTCACCACTCATTCACATAGCAGCCCGGTTGCAACCATATCACTTGTATAACGTGTGCTTTTAATCATGATGTGTGCACTGGGCTTGCTCAATGAGTTAACTTACAATCATGTTTTCCTAATTTTTTCCATATACTGGAACTTGGATTTCAGAACACAGTTTAGCTTTAGATATGTACACACATACCAGAAAATCAGCAAGTTGAAAGAAGCAAATATAATGATCCCTTTCTAATTGCTTGTTTAGTATCTTCCTCTTCTTATACCACATATAGTTTACACAGAATATATACATATTATACCACATATAGTTTACACAGAATATATATATATATATATATATATATATATTAAAAATGTACACAAAAATACTTAATGAAGAGCCAGGATTATAATTTATCAAAGTTTTCTTTGTCCCCTTTTGATGAGGAAAACAATACAAACACCTATTCACTTCCAGAATGGGACAGATCAGCCAACATAGTCCAGCTCAACGATTGAGTGCCCTATTTGTTCCAATAGTTTCTCAAGGTCATTGACAACATCCCCTTTTCCAAAGCCTTTTCTCTGGCCCCACCAGTGGGTACCCTCAGAAGCACTAGATACTTGTTGAGTTTCTTTTCTCTGTCTGCTTCCCTAACTCTGCAGTAAGTTCTAGTTCCCTTCCAACATGTCTATCTGTTCTTTCTCGGATATTCATGTGATGAAGACCTTCTATTGGTATCTTAAACCCAGATATTCCCTGAAAGAGAGCACACTGATGGTCTGCTTACTCACCCCAGCCTTTCCTCATGAGTATGAAGTTTGCCATGTGAGTCTGAAGTTCCCAAGCATTATTAAATAATAATGTTAAGTGGAGTGGCATGAGGGAAGAACAAAAGCCTGTATAATGATATATTGTAGGGGTTGTAGCTGGGGTCAAGGAGGGATAGATTCTACCTGAACCTCCTGATCCACCTGTCCTAGGATTGCCCACCTGAACAGAGGCCATCTGGAACACTTGTACCACATAGTTTGGGGGATGTGGATTCGAAGGTCATTCCAGGTGAGGTTACATGATGGCAAGAAGTACATTTCACTTCAAAATCCAGGTTTACTACAACTCTGTCCAGGAATTCTACCTATGAAATCCAAGATCCCAGGACTGCCAATCCCAAATCTCATTCTCTTTCCCCTATTCCAGAATGAGTCCTTTCACATGTTGATGAGAGTGGAGAAGAGAATGCTTAGGCTCTTCAAGGGTGGGTGGGCACCACCTGGCCCTCTGCTGCGTGCTGTTAACAGGGGAAGGGCAGGGCAGGACTCCTCCAAGGAGAAAAGCAGCCTGAGGGGAGGTAGGCTCTGAGTACTGGGAGCAGAACTCAGGTCAGGTGAGCAAAGGAGGATCTGGCTTTCTTACTCACAGTTGTCAGGCTTCGTGTTCTTGCTCTTGGGCCTCCTTCTGCTGCAGGATCTTGGTACAGGAACTCTCTAAGATGCCCCTGGGTTGTTCTTCCTCAATTCTCCAGAGACAGGATGCCTCTCTGTTTCTTCCTTCAAATATTTTAGAGTTCTCTGTGCAACTTTTATGACCCTCCATAATCTCTACATCTAATAGACCTTCTCTACTAACTTTATCCAACAAGTATCAAAGTTATTCATTTTTCTGTTTGTGTGCAAAACAGAAGCTCCTGGCCCTTTGTTCATACCTCTGGATGTTTTAATGACTTTTCCTGCCAGCTGGTTTATCACAGAAGTTTGATGGTCTCTCCTCCCCCCTTATTGCCCAACACCTTCTCTTGCCAAAATCTTGAGTATTTCTAATAAATCAAGTCACCAAAGAGTTGAAATCAAGCATCACAGAAACTTCTCTGCTCAACTGTTTTTTTTCTAAGTCCTCTTAATGTTGTCTCACTGACTTAGCTTCTTGTCATTTCCAAGGAAGCATTAACAAATCTTCTGGGAAAATGTCAATGGAATGGCTTCAGGCTGCAAGGGTGGGTAGGGCATTCCATTTCATACAAAATCCTTGCTTATTGACACTTTACAAAGGAATTTTCTTCAGTCTAAGAAGAGCCATTCTGCACCATCCTTTCAGCTACTAGCACTTGTTCAGTCTTGTAGAAACAGATTAAATGGAAATATATTTCCCCAATATTTTTGTTTAAGTGGAATGGAAAATAGTTATTTTGAACCCCTCTGGACCACTTGCTCTCAGGTTAATCACATGGTTGACTCTTCATTCATCTCCCAATTCAAATGTCACATCCTCAGACATCCTTTGCTTGACCACCAATCAAACATAGAACCCACTTACTCTTTATTACATTACCCTGCTTTAAGGTAACATTCATTTATCAAGATCTGAAACCGACCCTGTGTGTCAGTCACAAGGCTGGTTTTATTGTTGTTGTTGTTGTCGTCATTGTTTGTTAATCTTTGTCTCCCATGGAATACAAACTCCAGGACCTTCAATTGTTTCACTGGTTCAGGGCATCACTAGAATTGGTTCCAAATTTCCATT
Organism: Graphiurus murinus; assembly: GCA_004027655.1. NCBI lineage: Eukaryota > Metazoa > Chordata > Mammalia > Rodentia > Gliridae > Graphiurus > Graphiurus murinus. Next base: position 88,171 of record PVLC010000934.1, on the reverse strand, counting down.
CCCCTCATCTCCATGTATAGGATTATTGTAAGTCTCCTCTCCTGTTAAATGATTTGTTTTGATCATGAAATGTTCAGTCAAGTAATTTGTTTTGATCACATGAAATGTTGATCAAAATACTCTGTATCAGTTCTGTGAGAAAGACTTGGGAACTAGCATGCAATTCATCACATAAAGATGAAGTGGCTGTGGGAGTGCATGTCATAAAGGAGTCTCCCTCAGTCTTTGTTACTGGCTGAAAGCAATGAAAAGAAGCCCCAGTTGTCCATCACTGGACTTGCAGCATGAATAAGAAACCTTTGTTGTACTAAGTCAGTGAGCTTTGGAGTTATTTGTTACTTCAGAACTCTGTAGCTATCCTAACTATAGAAGCTTCTTATTGATATTGTAACACATTACCACATAGTTAGTGTCTTAAAACATCACAATCATCTTACAGTTCTAAAGCCAGAAATCTAAAATGAGTCTTACAAGGCTAAAATCAAGGTGGGGTGTTAGTAGGGCTAAGCTTCTTTTGAAGTCACTAGAGTGGAATCTGTTTCCTTGCTTTACTAGATTCTAAAGGCTATCTCCATTCCTTATCTACTGGTCCGTTCCTCCTTCTTCAAACTATCATCACTCCTTCTTTCTGACTCTGATCTTCCTCTTTTCCTCTTACAAATACACTGGGCCTTTCTAGAAAATCTAGGATAATAACCTCAGTCTCAAGATCCTTAACTTAATCACATTTGCAAAGTCCTGTTTTTCCAAGTGAGGCGACATACTCACACCATTTTGGGAGTTAGGATGTGGATGTCTTTGTGGGAGGAGAGGGTCATTATTCTATCTACCACACTAATTACAAAAATGAATCCATTATACCTAGAAGAGTACCCACATATTGAAGGCACTTAGTTAATATCCAGAGAACAAATAAATAAATCAATTAAAGTAGAATAGAAAAGTATGGCATAGCAGAACATAGAATAGAATATAAATCATTTTTTAGTCAATAGCATTTTGAATTTTGTTACACATTTCAATATATGGGTCCTGAAATGCCTCTGTTTAAAGTTCACTTCTTTGTCTTAAAGTCATAATAGCAGACTCTAACTTCAACCTTAAAAAGAAAATACAGACTGAGATGAGACAGAAGCATATCTGTTCTAAGTCAAGGTGTTTTTCTGTTTGCAGTGGGAGAGGTGGGTGTTGCAATTGTTGTTTGATTTTTGTTCAGTTTTGTCTTTCACATTCTTTTCTATTCTGAGAGTTTGAAAATTTTCCCAACTAGATTGAGAGACACATCAGGGACCCCACAATCTCCACACTGTATCAAAGAATCCTATTGTCCAATATTAAGAACAGGTTTTCAGCTAGACACACCTGAATTGGAATCTTGCCCCACTGTTATTAGTTACACAGTTAACTCAAATTTTTGTTCACCCCTTTTCTCAGCCAATAAGAGGGTGGGATGCACTTAATGTCCTACTCTGTTGCTAGAATGATTCTATGAGATACTATGCCAGAAACTTATAACACCTCATACAAAGTAGGCACTCCCTAAATACCAGCTTCCTTCCTGCCTCCTCACCCTGCAGCTTCCCAGGCCCTCATACTGGAAAAAGCGTAGTTTATACTATTTGGAACTGTCCCTTTCTTTGCTGCTCATATATGAGGCATGAGGAGCAGTAGCTGCTCTTTGGAGAAGTAAAACCTCTGTTCCTCTGTAAGATCATGTCAGATCATGACTGCACTGTAGACTATAGCTATTGTCAAGGCTGTGATCATCGTTATCAGTATCACTGCTAACATATTTTGAATTTGTGACTAGAATGGTCCTAAAGTAGAGATGCTCCTTGGCTTGTGATGGGTCTGTGACCCATCATGAGTTGGAAATATCATAAATCTAAAATTTATTTAACACCCCTAATCTACCGAACACCATAGATTAGCTGCACAGTGCACTGACGGGTATCAGTCATTTCCCTTCATGTGGCTAATTAGGAGCTATGCCTCACTAACACTGCCCAGTATGGAGAAAGAGTATTTCACTAATGCAGGAAAATATCAAAGTTCAAAGTATAGTTTCTATTGAATATATGTCACTTTTGCATCATTGCAAAGTTGGAAAATTCTAAGTCAAACCATTGTAAGTTGGAGACCACTATACTCTGAGGGACTGACCACTCGCTTAGCATCCACAACAACCTAGTGAAGTGTGTGTCCTTCTTAGTTTATTTTAAAGATTAAAAACTAAGGCTCAAAAGTCATACAGCTAGCACCAGGTAGAAAGTTCATCTGACTCCAGAGACCCCACTTCCAATGACCAGGCCACACCCAGTGGCCTATGGTGTTTTGGACATTGGATGCTTCTTTAACTTCTTTTTTTTTTTTTTTTTTTTGCCATACACACACACACACACACACACACACACACACACACAGAATGGAACCAAGGGGTGTTCTACCACTAAGCTACCACCCAGTCCTTTTTAATTTTTTTTTTTTTTTTGAGACAGGGCTTTGCTAAGTTGCCCAAGCTGACGTCAAACGTGTGATGCTCCTGCCTCAGCCTCCAGAGTCACTGAGATTACGGACTTGTACCACTGCACTGGACTGGAAGATGCTTCTTTGGTGAGTTACAAAAAATGCAAAAGCTAGGTAGAGTTGGTACTTTGGTCTGCTGTGTCTAGGTACTCCACTGCCCTACCAGCTGGCTATGAACAAAGCAATGAGTGCGAGGATTGTGAATAACAAGTCAAGGAAGAACATGTTTTAGCAGTAATAAGTGTCTTGCATTTATCCAGAGAACCAAATAAAGTGGCACATAAGCCACATCTCTGGGAATCAGAAAGACATGTTAGAGGAGGACAAACAAAACACTTGACCATAGCTTGAACTGTGATTGACTTAGGGTCAGAAAAATGTACCTTTGAATGTATTACATAACTTGTGTTTTTCAAGATGATTTCTTCTTGCCTTCTCTTCTTTGACAAAGATTGTTCATAAGATGTTGGCCTGTCTCAGCTGACCTACAAAGTACAGAGAGAAAAAGACAGGACTATAAAAAGAGGGGTATGTACCCTTGGAAGCTGAGAGTGGTGGTGGCAGTAGAGTATGAATAAGAGAAGTAAATCCAGGGGGCAAACATCAGTCACCTGTCACTCTTGCCTTCTAGAAAGTACCTTCCTGAAGTGCTTCTCAACAGAAACCATAGCCCAGCTGGTGATGGTAAGAAAAGATATCTTTGAACAAAGTCTTATCCCCTTATTATCTGTCACAGTTAATGAACTCTTGCCTCTAGGTGGATCCACTTAATGATGTAATATAAAGCCATGTGATTTGGGGCTAACGTTAGTGCCAGCAGCCTCTAAAGTTTATCAGTAACTAGTCATGAAATGGCCACCTTCCCTAGCCAAATAACCATGCTGACAAGGAAAACAACAAGTGATTTCCCTTAGTGAACTTCCAGAGTGTTTCCCTGGGAAAACAGGCAATGAGGTTGGAAAGTTTTAAAGGTTATTTAATTAGTCCAGTGCTATCCATTTTGGAGTGGCTTCAGCATAAATTACAAACACTGCAAAGACTGTAGAGAACACTGGGAAGCTGAAGGGCTCACAGGGGCACAATATCCCACCAGCCGCAGAACAAGGACCTTCCGAAGCACCTCCAAGGACATCCTGCTTGTGTTGCTCCTTGACTTTACTTTCTTTCAGCAAACTAGGACCTCAAGCTGCACTGCAAGCTCTTACCTATATTTTCCAGAAGTCATGCAATTGCTCTCTTGATAATGGTTTCCAGTATTTTTGGTTGGATACTGTGATAAATTTCAGGTGGTCACAGATTCTTTAGTATTTCTACCATTGAGAGATGGGGCTCAGTTCTCCTCTTGAAGGTCGTCTGAGCTCAGTGACTTACTTGACAAGTAAGATGTAGTGGAAGTTATGTTCTGGAACTTTTGAAGTTAGATCCTAAGAAGTTTTACATCTTCCACCCGAATGACTTGGAATATGCTCTAAGGGGCCCCATGCCATTGTATAAAATGTCCAACTATGCTGGTTCCCCCTTGCTGGTAAGCCCTTTTGAAGGTATCTGGTACACAGACCCAGCTGCACCCTGCCTTCTATTGTGACTGCCAGATGACTGTGAGAACAGCTTTCTTGGAGCCTGTAGACCATCCATCACCAACCTAATACCACCAAGTAACCTCATTCAATGGCACACAGAAGTAAAGAATCAGCCAAGGGTACCCTGCCATGATTCCTGACCCACAAACTTGTATAGGATCATAGAATGGTTGCTATTTAGACTACTGAGTTTTGGGGAAGTTCATTGCACAGTGATCATAATCAGAACAACTATCTGATCAACTATAACCTCCTGAGAATTAGTGAATTTTGTTTTCTTGTATTTTCATTTTAACCACTCTTACCCCAGACTTACGTTCACTCTCTTATCCAGCGAATACCTTGCTGTGCTCCAAAGACAGACCTGATTCATGCTTCTGAAACAAGTGTATTTTCATCTATCTGTTCCTGTTTAATTAAACATCCAGGAATAACCCTCATTTTTAGAGTGATCAGATTTGCTTCAAATATCAAAAAATCCCATTTAATTTGCCAAATTCTTATATACTTTAGAGATGATCAGTGTAAAGAGTTCATAGATTTACTGTTTCCTATTTTACAATATCATCTTCACAGTGCCTTCCTACAAAAAGGTGTAACTTTTTCATAAATACTTTCCTTCACTTACATTATGTAGGGGCATTAGAAAGTCAAGTCTAACAACTGGCCACAATACAATTAAGAAAGAAATTGGCAACCAAAAGATAGCAGATGTGGCCAAAGCAATGTCTGTTTTAGATAATTTAATAAGATTTCCCATGGGTCTAATATTTATACCACTACTCAGAATACTGTAAGCACTTGATAATTAAAGACATACAATTTTCAAACCAAGTTTTTACTCGGCAGGTGATAACTAATGCTACTCTGCCGAGTTCAAAAATTTGCAGTGAAAATGTTAAAAATGTAATGTTGTCCTAAACCTGTGCATCCTCATCAGAAAAGAGGTAATATTTCTACTGGACTGTGTTTTTTTTCCCGGAACTGGAGTTGAACCCAGGGGCACTCTATCTCTGAGGGACACTTCTATTTTTTATTCTTTATTTTGAAACAGGGTCTCACTAAGTTGCAGAGGGCCTCACTAAGAAGCTGAGGCTGGCCACGAACCTGTGATCCTCTTGTCTCAGCCTCCTAAGTACTGGGATTACGAGCATATACCACCATGCCCAGCTCTGCTTGACTTTTTGAAGTATTATGCATAGTGTGAGTATTCCCTTGTAAACTCCAACAGGGAATCACTAATACATATTCAGTCTTTTATCTACAAATAAGGAAACCAAGTTCTAAAAGCTCTTTGTCCCTGACCACACTGCTAAATCCAGTACCCATGACCCTAACTTTCCATCCAAGACTGTGTCCTATCATGTTGCCAACCTTGGACCAAATCAGAATGAAGCAGCATTGCTAGCTTTTAGAAAACAAAGAAAGAGTTGTAACACTTCTCCTGAAGTCTGATGTATTGTCTTGGAGAGATGATAGCAGAGCATAGAAACAGACTTTGTCCTCGACTTTTACAGTGTGCCAGATCAGGAATCAGTATATCTTTCAGGAGCTTTAGGAACCTCCTATAAAAATTCTTCCAGCTGTGCCCTTGGACATCCAGAAAATACCTAAGACTTAGGTCTTCTATAAACATCTTTCATTACATGAAATGTAATTTATGAAAAGAAAAGGAAATATTAGTTGGCGAGTGTGTGTGTGTGTGTGTGTGTGTGTGTGTGTGTGTGTGTGTGTGTGTGTTACTGGGGATTGAGCCCAGTGGCATTTTACCTCAAAGCTATACCCCATCCCTATTTTTTATTTTTATTTCAAAAAAGAGTCTCACTAGGTTGATGAGAGCCTCACTATTTGCTGAGGCTATCCTTGAACCTGTGATTCTACTGTCTCAGCCTCCCAAGTACTGGGTTTACAGGTATGCACAACCATGCCTTGTTTAACTGGCATTTTAGACAAGCTATATCTTGGGCTCTCAATTTAGTCACTGTACCAATATATTTCCATCCTCTAGCAAAGCACTATATTCTGAAGCATCAAGATTTACAAGTCTATTTACAAGTACATCCAAATACATGTGCCCAAATAGGGGGTGAGATTTCTCAAAAATAGCAACCCTCAACCAAGATAATTAATATTATATACATAACTTTATGGTATTCTAGTCCTCACAAATTATCTCATATTATGGGAATACTCTTTTGATTACCTTATGATTGACAGAAAACAAAAAGTACTTGAATACTTTTAAAAGGAAAGTCTTAAATACAGGAACTTGGTGACATGAGTGATGGGAGACGAGACCAAGCAGGGAACTTTCAGTAAAAGGATGTGAGAGTACAATTGGGCGTGAGAACATTACCAGAACCCACACGGTGGGCCTAGCCCCTGCCGATTTGGGGACTGAACAGCAGTTACCATAATGTTCATGATCACAGTACATTCCCATCTCAGTCCCCTCCATAAAGAGTCAGAAACCAAAGATAAAGGCCTGGGAGCCACAAGGTGGTCCAGTGTCAGAGTAGACAAGCAGGTGTCAGTGCCCTTGACCAGGGCAGGAGTCATGTGAGCGCACCCCCTGGTGACAGTTGCCCCACATCTACAGCCTATGGGTGGAGCACCCCAGCCCTGAGGTGCTCCTAATTTTCAAAGTTTGGACAGAATTGAGCTCCAGAAACCAATTGTGGTAGATGCATGCTGACTGAATCACCAGATCTGGGCCCCAGGCGTGTGTGTGATCTAAGGACCAAAAACAGTTTTTTCAAAAGGGGATTTCACATAGAAATCCAGATTTCTGACTTACTCAGCAAGTTCTGATGAGGAGAGACATGGCCATGTCCGCTGGAGCCCAGGAGCAGCTGCCCCTATGAGATTGGAATACATCTCCACTTGCCTCTTTCTCTGAACACCCTCCCTCCCCAGCAATTAATAGCACTCATTCACTTCCCTGTCCAACACTTTGGTATGTAGTACCCAGGTCAGGGAAATATGGATGAGTCTGTGTACAGGAAAACCTCTTGCTTGGAACCAGGCATACAACTGACATTTTGTAAGGGTAGTGCCCCACCCTTTTACCCTCTGCATAATTGTGCCTTCAGGCTGGCCTTGAGCAGACCAGACACTTGCTAATAAACTATAAGGCCATGCACTTTAATATAACAATTCTAAATAAGGCCTAATTCAAATGACTAGAAAAGCTAAAGAGCTGCAGATGACATCCACTAAACCCCAAAGGCCAAAATGGAAGAGAAGACGTGCTGAAAATTTATCAGTATGAAACAAAGAACATGACTTTCTAATCAGAGAGTAAATCATATTATTATCTCTAAAGAGTTTCCTCTGTGAGAGTTTGTGGTAAATACATTTTATTAGCTTCAGTGCAACTTTTGGACCTAATCTAGTGGTCAAAATCCTTAAAGGAAATACAAGTTGGGCAGAAGTTGTGCTGAAAGTCAGGAAAGCCAGAGCCTCAGATTCACTTCCGAAGAATTCTGCCTCTTGTCTCCTGAAGTTGCCTTGGTGCTGAGGTTCATAGGGCTGGGCTGGCCCACAGACCTGGGACTGGGGATCCTTGGGCTTGCAGGGAGTACAGATGGACACACATAATTTGTGGCTCCACCCCAGAGTTGCCAGATCCAGTTGAGCCCTCTCCTAACTATTCCATTCCACAAGTTCTTAGTAACCTGGTGTGCACACAGTCAGAGTTTCTATCTTTATTACGTATGTATGACTTAATGATTTCCAAATCTTAGGGATCTTTGTCCACTGAAGTGCACCAATAGCTTTAATAAGAATTTTATATGAACAGCAAGTAATCTAAGCTTTTTAAATATTAATCTGTTTTATGAATTTTCAATTACATCTTAAAAGAAACCTATGTGTTCATGACAAGCTGCAGGCTGGGGTTGTCTGTAGGGGACAAACTTCGCTTTGTAGACAAAGCTTTCTTTCTAATTATCTTCTCCATCTATCTGTCCACCTAGCCATGCCTTGCTAAATAACTTACAAGGTTTCTTCAGTGTTTCTGGATAAGTAGTTAGTATTGTCAAGCAGAAGGACAAAAGAATAGATCCACACTCCTTACTATCAGAATAATGCTCAAATGCTTCCCCTTAAAGTTTAGAAAATAGTACAGTCAGAATTAAGTTACCACTATGCCCAAAGATCTAAGACAAGGTGCTTATTTCAATATTACTAAGTTAAATACTTAGAAGCAAAAGCAACCATAATTTTTTAATCTTGCTATTTGTGCTAAGATAGCTCATTATTCTTTTATTCTTCCAAATTTCCATTAAAGAATGCAGGTCATTCTTCATAGATCCCCAGCCCCTCCTATGGTACAAAGGGAGGAATAGTTGTTAGGCCACTTGGTAAACTATAATGAGAATGGACTTAGAAGATTGGAGTCACCATCTGATTCTGTCCCTAACAAACTGTTTGGATGTAGGCAAATCATTTACCCGGTCAATTTTCTTATTTGCAAAATGAGACAGATAGATGACTTAAGCATTAAGGATTTTCCAGCTGTTAAAAGAGAAAATTACAACAAATCTACTTCTGTCAATCTTAATTGGCTTTATTCGCAAATCTGGAATCAGGAAAGAGTTGGGGTGGGGGAAGGGTTATTCAGAATCTCCACTTACAACATGGCTAGGAAGCATTTAAAGAAAGAAAAGGGGTACAGGTAGCTCAATGGGTCAAAGTTGGTCGGTTTGTTTTGTTTTCATTTTGTTTTGTTTTTATTTTTGTTTTGTTTTGTTTTGTTTGGGGGGGAGGGTGGAATTGGGGATTGAGCCCAGGGACATTTTACCACCAAACGACACCCTAGCCCTTTTTATTTTTTATTTTGAAACACAGTCTGGCTAAGTTGCTGAGGGCTTCACTAAATTGCTGAGGCTGGCTTCAAGTCGGTGATACTCCTGTCTCAGCTTCCCAAGTACTGGGATGATAGATACACATCACCATGCTCAGCAAAGCTTGGTGTTTGTCTTATCTGAATCTGGTTTGAACAGTTGGCTGCTGAGGTTGATTGATGATCAGCTGCTGTGATTGGCTGAGAATTGGGATTTGTTACAAGAGTTAATTACAGTCTGCCTATACATCAAGTTAGGTTACAGTTCATGACATACGGAGAAACCTTTAAGTCAAACTAATTCAAATTAACACAGCTCTAAATGTCTAAAGTTGTTTTCTTTTGTTTTTAATCAGTTGCCCTTTGTTTCTTGGGACAAGTGTGTACCAGTCCTTCCTCTGTGGACACTATGCTAGGGACTGAGGGTAGAAGGGAACCACATGATGTGCATGTGCTCTAGGGTCCCTGGAGAGGTAGAAATACACTGTGCATGAGCCATACAGATGTCTTATTGATAACAGCGGAGAAAACAAGGGTCTCCAGGGGTATGACAATTGGATATGACTAAAAATAGAGTGTTAAGTGTTCATAGGAGCTTCAGGAATACATATTGTGTCTTTGTCAGAAGCTTTCAGAATATGACTGTGTGTGTGTGTGTGTGTGTGTGTGTGTGTGTGTTACTGAGATTTGAACCCAGAAGCATTTTACCTTCAAGCTATACCCCCAGGCCTATTTTCCATTTTGAAATGGATCTTGCTAGGTTGCTGAGAGTCTCACTAAGTTGCTGAGGCTATCCTTGAACCTGCAATCTTCCTGCCTCAGCCCCTCAAGTACTGTAATTACAGGTATGTGCCATCACGCCTGGTTATATGACCATTTTAAAATGTAATTTTAGTGGAAAACGCTTGAAAACTTCAACATTATATACATAATTACATTTAGTTCCTAGTATAATTACTAACTGATTTAAGTCTGCTAATTTGACATACACATCACTAGTGGGCAAGTTAAGTTTTACTGACCTAGAAATTCAAAGTGTGTTAACTAAGTAGGGGTAATGATTCTCAACCTTGACTACACTTTAGAATCACCTGGGGAATTCTTTTAACATACTCAGGACTGAGCCTCACCCCTGGAAAACTTTGATTTAATAGGTCTTGAAATGGGCTCAGGCACCTGTACATTTTTAAAGCTCTCCACCCACGTGATTCTAATGTACATTCAAGACTGACAACAACCATTGAAATAGGCAAAAAACAGTGTTTTAATCAACATTTCAGGTGAGCCATAGTCCAGGGTGAAGCAATATGGACCACATCTGACCCATATTAGAATCCTGAGTTCTTTGATTTCAAAGCTCTGAATCTCCTAAGACCCAACCTTTAAACCAGCCTAATGCAGTGGATGGGAATTCAGCTGATTTTATGAAAAAGGCTGTTTTTCTGGCCAAACCATTCCCTGAGGGATTTCCAGTAGCCAGCTCAACCCTGTGCATTGAAATCACAGTTCCGTTTAGCATAAACATGTATAATACATGCAACTTCTCAGCACACTCTTCTGTGAAGCTATTGCTGCTTTAAAAATAGCCACCAGATGCCTTTCATTTGCGCATCGCATTAAAAGAAGTGGCTTACTTTCGCAAATCACCCCCATATCTCCGTATCTGAATTTAAGACAATTTCTCCATCCCAGAGATGGATTAAATAGATTCAGTCTCTCCAGCTGGCAAGCCTAGAAGGCCAATTGGTGAAGTAGCTCAGCATCCCTAATCCGAGCCACTAAAGCAGCTAAAGAGGGAATGGGGCTAGCACTTGCTAATGACCAAATACAGTATGTTTATCACATGCACCATCAGGGTATTGGGACTGCTCCAAGCAATTTTTTAAGCTTTTCCTAATTAGAAATTGTTAGGGGAAATTCTACTTATTAGAAGTGCAGAATCTCAGGCCCCACCCCCCAACTCACTGAATTACACAGCATGAACTAATACTTCAAAGGGATAGAAATGAGAAATGGGTAAAGACAGCTCAGGAGATGTGGGGAAAAGTGCAATCAAAGATGACCCTCGGGTTTCTGGGTCCCATTCAGCATGACTGGGGAAAGTAGCAGAGGAAGAGCACTCATAAAGTCCCCTTCTGCTTCCTCCCACTTCATCTTTTAAATTGTGTATATATACATATATGTTTTATTGGTGCAATGTAATTATACATCATAGTGAGATTCATAGTGATGCAAACATACACCCACACAGCACTGCCACACATGTTAGTGAGATTGGTAGCAAAATCTTCTTGTATGGACATAACCTTATTTGAACTATTCCCTTCCTTAGCCCTCATTCTTCCCTCCCCATTCTCTTCCCCCAACCTTCTTCCATTAGTCTACTGTTTTCTCTCCTCACTTGGCTAAAGTCCCTTTTGCTTCCTTTTTGTTGTTGTTGTTCTAGCTTTCACATATGAGAGAAAAATATGACCCTTGACTTTCTGAAACTGGATGATCTCAGTGTAATATTCTCTAGCTCCATCCATTTTCTTGCAAATGACATAATTTCGTTTTTCTTTACGGCTGAGTAAAATTCTCTTGTATAGACCACATTTTTTGTTACACACTCATCTGTTGATGGACACCCAGATTGGTTCCATAATTTGGCAATTGTGTCCTCTGGATTTCTTTATTGGACCTGTGTTTCTTCTCTTTTGACACACCTGATTTCAAAGGCTTAGTCTGCTCTTTCCCATACATGTCAGCAGAATTCTCAAGGTCCCAAAAGTACAACAAATTCAGTTTATCATCTTTATCTCAAAACCTATTGCACCTCATCTAATCTTCCAGATAACAAACTTCAATCTGCTGTCCACCTGTTGACTAGAGAGAGGGACCCACAAGTCAGAGAGTTTGGCCTCTCAGCCCCAAATGTAATCTATCTCCAAGTCCTCCTTTTCCACTTTGTTATCTCTCTCATATTTGCCCCTCTCTGCTCCTATGAGTCTGATATTGGCCATGAGTTGCAATTTTCTCCGTATGTTTTACCTGTTGGCACTTTTGCTAATCTACCTTAGCCCACCCCCGCATGCCCTCTTGCAAGTCCTAGTTGTGCACCACTTAATGAAGGGGACATTTTCTTAGCACTGTGTCCTTAACATATTCGACATTGAAAGAGTAAAAATTTTCATCAGCAGTTTTTCTGAGTGCCTTTTTGTGGACAGCACTGTCTAGATGAGATGCTCTGAGAACTTTACAGAATATGAAAAACTTCTTTATTTTCAGAGGCTCAAGAAACACCTTTAACTTTTATTCCCTAAACTACCACCATTCTTTCCTGTAGCCAAAAACTAAAAAGGTAAGTGGTTCCTACTAAAGGTTCAGAAATAGCTACCATTATTGAACACCTGTTAGTCCATTTATTCCTCACCTCCACCCATGAGTTTGGTATTATTCCATTTCACAGATAAGGAACAAGGGCTGAAATCATTTGATTTTCACCCACTGGTCCATTGTAGACTCCACAAGGTCAATAAGTGTTATGAACCTAGTTGACTGTTCCTGGAATATGATGCTGAAGTAAATGTGTATTGCATGAACAAATGAATGAATGAAGCCAATAGCTAGTAAGGGCAGAGCCGGGGTCAAAACCCGGAGTAATCTAACCACAGGGTGGCTGTCCTATACTCATAGTGGAAAACCCAGCTGAGGAGAACATTCAGTTCATGAAAAGCCAGCTGAACTCCTCCTTGTCCAATCTTTCTGTACTTTCTATAAGTAGTTTAAGAGAAAAGGGGCACACCAATCTCATAAGGGTTGTAGGGAAAAAAATTAAGAAACTTTTAGGAGGCCTTAAAAATATACAGCACTATGAAATAATTGTAAATGATTCCAAATATCAGTGGATTTTTTTAAGATTAGGGGAAAAAATGGGCAAAATTCTCTCATTCATTTTGCATTGCTCTTAGAGTTGAATGACCTTTGCATGGTTGTGGGAATATGAGGGATTCTTGTGTGGCCTTCAGATGGGTTGTCACCAGGTCACATAGATCCACACACATCTGATACATTTACTTATAATACCCCTTGCAGGAAAAAAAAATCACATTAACTAAATGAGGTGAATTAGTAATGTCCAGGTTTAGACATCACCTATTAAACAAAATCTATTATACTGTTAAGAGCTCTAAATTGTTTAATTCAACATTTTAAGTGTGAGAAGTTAATGTTGGTAGGAGAGCTAATCACCTTATACATTTGTCACCCTAAAGACAAAGATATGAAAATGTCTAAACCATTAGACACATAATAGCTCCCAATGCTTTATTCTAGTAGCCATAAATTGGATGAATTATGAAACCATAACTAACAAATATTACCCATGCAGTAGCAGAATAGGTGCAGAAACCCAAGAAGTGGATGTCTTGGCTCAGTAATGCATCCTTGGACAAGAATCGGTCTAAATAGTGATGGGCTCACCAGTTCCTATCCCTCTCACAAAGTTTCATAAAACATCCGAGAACAATTGATGACAACAGCAATGTAAAACTGCAAGATCCTAATCCAAGGCTATGTCCACCTAAAACTGGAAGTGTAAAGACTTCCTGAAATTATTTTCCTTGATTAAATGATCTTGGATGCCATTAAAGTCTTCACTTGTTTTCTAAGGTCATTCATTTATGAAACTACTCTGAAAATTTTAGATTTTAAAAAGATTTCCTTTCTCTATATTTCAATAAATAAGTTAGTATTTTTAAGTTGGTCAAAGCTATCTGACTGTTGGATCATATGGTAGTTCTATTTTTAATTTTTTGAGGAACCTCTATACTATTTTCCATGATGAATGTACCAATACTATCCAACCATCCCATTTCTGGGTTTATAGCCAAGAAAATGAAATCAATACCTCCAACAGATACCTACACCCTCATGTACACTGCAGCATTTTGCATAATAGATATGTAAACAACCTAAATATTCTTCAATAGATGATTAAATAAGGAAAACATAGATGTGTGGATATGTGTGAGATATAGGTGTGCAAATCCCACATTTGCAGAATATATACATATAAACTATATATGTACGTATACATAGCATGTGTTGTGTATCTATACCGTATATATTCTAAACTACATGCTGCAATATATTATACTATATATATACATAGAGGGTATGAAATATTATTCAGCTACAAAAAGAAGGAAACCCTGCCATTTGCAACAATATGGATGAACCTGTAGGACACTATGGTGTGTGCAATGAGCCAGACACAGAAAGATGCTTCATGATTTCACTTATATAAAGAACTGAAAAAGTCAAACTCATAGAAACAGAAAGTGGAATGGTGGTTTCCAGGGGCTAGTGGTTAGGGGGAATGGAAAGATGTTGTTCATGGAAAGATGTTGTTCAAAGGATATAAACCTTCAGTTTTAAGGTGAACAAGTCTTGGGGGGTCTAATATACAGCATGGGTAATGATGGACAGGTTAATTTGTGATAGTCAATTCACAACATGTACATATATCAAGTTACCACATTTTATATCTTGAATATACATAATTTTGTCAATTATATACTTTAAATTTTAAAAATAAAATTAAAGTTAAGGCTATGAGATTCCTAATATTTCTTCAGAGCATTATTTCCAAATTTTTCCCTTCAAAGTCTGTCATATTTATCCTTCTTTTTCAGTAACATCTACTCCAGGTCAAATCTGACTATCACTCAGCACGTATTTGTTGAATTAATGAATGCATGAATAAACAAATGAATGAGCAGCAGACCTCACAAAATTTCTCGAACAAGATTCCAGCCATTTCCCAGCTTTCCAGTCTTTCTCTGTTCTCATTCATCCTATCAACTTGCCAAGTTAATCCTGCCCCAAGCATCAATATCCATGCATCAGCCTCTTGCCCAAGAACTGCCAACAATAAGGTAATTGATTTAGCATTGTGCTCCTTCCCTACTTAGTTCCAGGTCACTGGACCTGGCCACCTTTGCACACATTGGTCCCCTTCCTGGGACTGAGCTGGCTGCTCAGTTTCTGAGATCATGGGGTTTCCCAACATGTCAGAGACAAAGGCAGCTTTGGGCCACACCCCAGTACACCAGGCCATTCATTCCAAAGATCAACAAAGACGCCTCAAACAAACAGCTAGAAACATGCTGACATTTGATTACTACATCTGCCTCAAAGTGCTGGGGGATGTTATAGGGGGATGTTAATGCTATGTTTATCCAAGCACTTTTCAAGCTTTAATAAATGCAAGGATAACGTGGGGTCTGAATTCTGTGTTTCTAACCAGCTCCCAGGTGGCTGATGAGATTGCTGACCCATGGACCATACTCTGAGGACTAGAGCTCAAGAACAGAGGTCATAGACTTGTCTGCACAATGGAATTGTCTGCCACATTTTTAAAAATGACTGAGACTAGCCAGGCCTGGTGGTACACGCTTGTAATCCCAGTACTTGGGAGGCTGAGACAGGAGAATCTGAGTTCATGGCCAGCCTCAGCTACTTAATGAGGTCCTCTGTGACTTAGTGAGACCCTGTTTCAAAATAAAGAATTAAAAATAGGGCTGGGGGTATAGCTCAGAGGTAGAATTCCCCTGGGTTACATCCCCAGTACTGTAAAAAAAAAAAAAAAAAGACTGAGACTGATGCCAAAGATTCTGATTTAATTGATTTGGGGTGGAGCCCAGACATCAAAAGTTCTCAAGCTCCTACAATAATTCTAGTGTGTAACAAGTACTAACACTGGTCAAACCGCCTTAGACCAGTGTTTTTCAACCTTATTTTCCACTGTTTCCCCTATGGAGAAGCCTTTTTAGACATAATTTCTTTTAATACCCCCATGAAATTTTAATATCACATATATACTATATAAATGTATGTTTTACACAAACCTGCAATTTATACATAATCACAGAGAACTATTGCTTCCCAAGAAGCAATTTTTATCCCTTTAGGGATGTTATCACCCAGAGAATGTATGCTTTAGACTATGCCTAAAGACCTGGTTTGCCCAAGCACCCACACATCAGTCTCTAACCCAGATCCTTTGGAGGGTAAGCAAAGGTCTCAGCCACAAAGATCCAGATTGGAAAGGTTACAGGAAGACAATCAGATCAATGCACCTATGTCCTTGTATGCGAGAAGCTGTGTGGCCTAACATTCCTTTGTGCTTTTCACCACCTTGTTGACTGCAGCCACAGAGGACAGCACATATCCTAACCAAGTCAGACAAGTAAAGCCATGGTGTTTACCAGTATATCCCTACTTGTGTTCACAGTGAAGCCTCACAGCAAAATCTGCCTGGGGACAAGCAAGCTCTCCATCACTAGGTAAAGCACAATGTCCACAGGAGACATTAGTGCACATACTCACTCCTGACATTCACTCCAGTTAGACCAAAGCTCATGTAAATTGGGTAGGAGGTGTGGGCCTCAGCAATGCATCTAACGACAGAGGAAGTTGGGCTCTAATCCAGGTGTAAAGTCCTGACTATGGGAAGGCAAATGAAAATGTGGTAACAAAGTGGGGAAAATAAGCTGAGTGCAGTGGCACATACCTGTACCCCAGTACTTGGGAGGCTAAGACAGAAAGATTGCAGGTTCGAGGCCAGCCTCAGCAACTTGAAGAGACCCTGTCTCAAAGTAAAAAATAATTTTAAAAGATGGCTATGGCCATATCACTCCTTGGTATCTTTCCGAAGGAATTGAAGTTAGAATACTATAGTGATATACTCATATCCATGTTTATAGCAGCACAATTCACAACAGCCAAATTATGGAGCCAGCCTAGGTGTCCATCAATAGATTAATGGATAACAAAAATGTAGTATACACACAATAGGATTTTACTCGACCATAAAGAAGAACATAATTATATCATTTACAGGAAAATGGATGGATTAGAGAATATTATGCTAAGTGAGATCAGTTAATGGTCACATGTTTTCTTGCATATGTGGAAGATAGAACAAAAATAGGAAGCAAAAGGTATTTCAGTCAATAAGAAGAGAAAATAATAGAATAGTGGAAGGGGATTGGAGACAGAAGGTAAGGAGGGGAAAACCAAGAGTGAGGAAGGGAACAGTTCACATAAGTTTACACCCATAAAAGAAGTTTTCACTACCAAGCTCACTAAGATGTATAGGAAAGGAGAAAGGAGAAGGGACAGGGAGGAATACACCAAGTGCTGTATGCATGTGTGTTCATAGCCCTTTGAATCTCACTATGGTGTATAATTACACTGAACCAATAAAAGTATAAAAATAATAAAATGCCTTGGGATGTACCTCAGAGGTATAATGCCCCTGGGTTCAATCCTCAGTACCCAAAAAATGGGGGATGGGGGTGACAGAAGCTATCATTAGTGAGTGTCTGCTTTGTGCCAGGTAGTATATAAACATTTCATTTAACTCCATCATGAGCCTAGGAAGTGAGTGGTTCTCCCCATATCACAAGAGTCCTGAAATCCTGAAACAGACCCAAATCCACTCCTAGTCAGTGAGGAAACTGGCACTTAAATCTTTGTCTTTCTGGCTCCGCATCCTAAGCTCTTTCAGCTTACATGCTGCCCTCAAAACCTCATGGCAAAAACACAAAAGTGAGGCCCTCAGACCACTGAGGTCAGCCTTCCAGACTTTAAGCCAGGAAGATCCAGGAGACCTTGACATGACAGCAGGAACTACGAGTCCTGCATCTGTTCCAGAATCTAAATCTGAGGCAGAAATGGGTATTCAAAGTCAGCAAGGGACCCTCTGTGGTCAGGATCTCCACAGAGCATGGGTTCAAGTGACTGAACCCCCTAAGTCATGAGGAGTAAGGTGGGGGGATAAAGAAACAGTGAGGAGATAAAGCTGGCCCATATCTAACAGCAGTAGAAAAATGGGGGGCCCAAGTTACCTAAGGATGAATAGACACCAGAAGCTGTGGGAGAGAGGAGAAGAGGAGGCAATGCTGATAAGAATTCCAGGAAATGGGAAAAGGACCAGAAAATGCACAGCCCACAGAGCTCCACTCTACCACAGCCCTCTGAGCCCAAGGCAGAATAGAGAAAAAGAACAAAGATGAGCCACCCCCAGCTTCCTAAACAGTGAGGTTCTCTCCCTCCAAGTGGAGGGAGACAGACCTTCTCCTTCCCCTACCCCAGACCTAAGGCCTGACTCACAGAAAGGCAGCTGTCCTTCGCTCTGGGGCAAAACTAAATCTTCTCCTAATACCCCAGAATGGAGAGAAGGAGGCCTAAGAAACCAAGTGTTCTCACATGCACACTGGGACGCAGACCTCTGGATGGGCTAAAGTTGATCATTAGCATCCCCCTTTATCCCTGAGAGAATCTTCTTCTCTCTTTGTCTAAGCTGTGCAGCCTGAACCCCACCAACAACAACACCAGACAGACCTCCCTAGTGAGCCATAGGGCTGCCCGTGCCTCCCCCAGCATGCAGAAGAAATCTTTGGAGTTAACCATTTGTCTTAACATCACCATCTGTGCTACTAGCTACAGCCTTGCCCTTCCCCTGCCCCTCCCAGCTAGCCCCAAGGGAGGGAGACCGTATCCTGCAGAAGCCTCTCACACCAAGTTATTTTTCGACAGAGCATATTTGTGGGAAAGGAGAAAATTCCTGAGCCTTTCTACCCATACACCTAGAGCTTGAAATCACAAAGGGCATTAAAGCTGCTTCAGGTACGAAAAGGATGTTGACACTCAGCACCTCTCTGTAAGGCCAGGTGGCTGATTATGATTTTGAGGCATATGGAGGACCTAGTCATAGGAGGAAGAATAAAAGACTTACTGTGTAAATGTTGTCTCCCCCAAGTAATTTGTTCAGATTATTGTCAAGGTGTTTTAAATTCCTGAGTGAACTTAAAATAAATATATCTTCAAAGCCTTCATGGGGCCAGATATCTGGCATATTGGGGACCAGACTGCACTAGTCTGTATGGCAGAGAGAAAGGAAATGTCCTTGGGTGCAGGGATGAAGAAGAGGATTCCTACTGCCTTCCTCTTTGCTACATTAATCATATTCCTAAATCCCCAAAGTAACCAGTTAATTTCCACTCAGCATGTTTATTAAAATCTTGAGTA
Organism: Graphiurus murinus; assembly: GCA_004027655.1. Taxonomy (NCBI): domain Eukaryota; kingdom Metazoa; phylum Chordata; class Mammalia; order Rodentia; family Gliridae; genus Graphiurus; species Graphiurus murinus. The sequence goes on along the minus strand of PVLC010000934.1, from coordinate 69,142 downwards.
AGAATTGGCAGTGGTGGTCAATGCTGGCCCTGGCAAAAGACTCCCCACATGGTGTTTTGACAAGAGCAGTTCAAAGGGTTCCTCTGAAGTGGCATCACCAAGATTTGCATTCCCAGGAGTAGTGAAGCAGAAATGGCCTGATTGTTTGCTGAGTATTTACTCAAGCACAATTACACTTGATAGGCAGACTAACTCCAAGAGGCAAACTTCACTTTGAATCTCTCCCTGAAGCTGATGAAAATGTAGCTGCACATTTGATTGAAGACAATCTGCCAGCACAAACCCATCTCTGTTTAGCATAAGGATTGGGGTGTAGAAAGACCAAATTTAGGGAAAGTGTTCAGTGGAAACCTTATGTCTCAGCAACAAAGATCGAGGTGGTCCATGATGTCTGGGAAGATCCAGAGAGTAGAAAATACCAAGAGAATTCATAAAGGGAGAAAAGGATGGAGAGAGAGAGAGAGAGAGAGAGAGAGAGAGAGAGAGAGAGAGAGAGAGAGAGAGA